>PVJD01003996.1:0-147852 GCA_004026545.1 Mormoops blainvillei | reverse complement strand
TGCACGAACACCCCTGCCAGAGACATCGACTCACTCAGTTTCCTTGGGAAAGAAGGAGGAAGAAAGAAGGCGTTGGGGGAGGCCAACCAGCCTTCTGCAGTGTTAATCCTCCGTGGTTTCAGACGGTCTGAAGGGAGTAGGTGCCTCCCTTTCCACCGGCCCAAGATGCAACTAACATTTCAAAACTCCAGGCTCTTCTATGATTCATGAGAAGACTTTAATGGGCCACATAGGTCAAGAGACAGAAATCAAGGTATAGAACAAAGAAATTACTTGAAGCTGAGTTTAGAGGTTTGTTTACAACTCTAGGAATTAATTAAAAGTGTTTCCCTCTTAAACAACAAAAAAAAAGTGTTCCTCTCTGGTCCTCGAACAGGGATAGCAGTGCCACAGCCCTCTTTGGCAAATGTATTCAAACTTTGTTTCTTCCGGTTCACAGGTAACCATTCCTCCTTTCCCCTGAGAGGAAAAACAGTGTTTAATGAGGGAAGAACTAGCCAACTCAGCCAGAAAGGGGGCCACCCAGGAGTAGATTGGCCAACTAACTCGTGGGACATGACAGAGCACATCCTTAGCCCACCCAGGGAACCCTGGGGTCCCCAGGGATGGCATCCCTGAGAGACTGCTCTTTAATTGGCTCCCCAAATTGCTGCCAAGAGCTTGCCCTGCATTTAGGGCAGACACAGCTACTTCACAGACACTGACACACTGGCTGATTAATGAGTCACAGTCACCGCATACGATGCTGCCGTGGCTAAGGAATCCCAGGTGTGCGGCTAACCCAGGGGTGGAGAGACAGGCTTGGGCTCTGCAGCTACTCCACCCTTCCAGCAGAGCTAGAAGAGGATGATGACCCAGTATCTCTGAGGACTGACATCTTTTTAGGACAGTTATTAAGTAGGTAGTATCCCCACATGAAAAATCTGTACCCTCCCATCAACGGTGGATCAATAACACTCTCCCAGCCCAGAGGTCAGAGCCTCAGCCTCTCATTTACATGGAAACTAGTCTTTGGAAGCTTTCACCCCTACATTCATGTTGATGCATTTTGCAAACGAAACATCATCTGCCTATATTTGATCAAATCTAACTGAATTAATTATAATTCATTTCAATAGAGAAACACGCAGGCAGCAAAATAAATTTCAGAGTTAAGCCATAGGAATGAGTTGCCTTTTCTTGGGTTTTCTATGTGAGTTGCCAATGCATTCCCTCTCAACATAGTTCATATTTTAAATATACAAAAACACCATAGGAACTATTTGAACAATGTCTGGAGGGAACCTCCCACAAATAATGCACATACATCTCATTATTCCATAGCTTGTTATTAAACTGGCTTTAAGCAGAACTTGTTTATTTAGTGCTTTGCTAAGTCACATAATCATTGTTCCCGTGACTTTCCATCTAGGGGAACTGGAGCATGATCAAGCGCATCAGGTCACACCTGAGTGGTGAGCAGAGAAAGAATGATGGAAGCAGAGACAGTAGTGCCCTGTCCCAGGCTCATCTTCCTCATACATGGAGTCAAGGATCTGGGGACTGAAAATCTCTCTCCCCTTAAGCTAGCCCCTCCTTCCGCCCCAGGCGTAACTGTGTCTAAACTAATTTCAATTATTTTAATACAATTAATTTCATTGCCTTTTCTAGGAATTGATCTTCTTTCCAAATAAAACACTCCTTAGAAGGGGAGTATCTTGGGAATACCTCAGTGGGAATGAGTTCATGAATGGATTTCTGTTATAGGAGGAACACCAGGACTGAGGCCAGTAGCTGAGAAACAGGAGGATACTGAAATCACAAGAAAGGATCTAGAAAGGGAAAGTGGGAAAAAACAAGACATACTTCTTCTGTTTCACAATTTTGCCCAGGATGGCTGAACTGCTCCAACATAGCCCTGAAGAAGCAGGGTCCCAAGAGCAGGGTCTGATGTGCTCACAACGGGTCAGGAAGGAGAAAACATCTACTGTATGAGCCAAAAGAAGCATGTGAGTTCTTAAACAGATGCACAGTCCAAAAACCTACATAGGCTAATATCTTGAACGATAGTCAAAGGATTTCCAAGTTCGTTTGAGACTTTGCCCCTGGGGCAGGGACAGCATATGCAATGCTGCAAATTCTACCAGTGAGTTTCCTGAGAGCAGTGGCCCACTGGACTTCAATGGCTAGCCTCCTTGTGGAGCTTCTCTCACACACATGCCTCCACACATGCAAGTAGCTGGTAGTTGCCTTAACTTATAAATTCACACAACACACCAGTACATAGTCTCCAATTTCCTCCAACAGCTGGTATACATCTGAACTACAATGGATTTTCACAACTGAAGGACAGAAGAGGAAGGAACCCAGTTATATAAACCAAGTCCACATCCCCTGCTTTTGCTTATTCTAAAAGATCAGACAACTCTAAAGCATGACCAAAAAAATCCAACTCCAAGAATCTCGCCCAGGAAGAGGTACCTCAGGGCACATCCTAGCAAATATCCCGAACTGTTTCACATAAATAATATCCTACACCTGACTAGATTTTCCCCCAGCAGTTTTGTGGAAGGGACCACTGACCTGGGGAAACTTTGCATATTCTACAGACAGGTTAATGTCTACTGTTTGAACAGCTCTCCAGGAATACCTGCCCTTTTCTTATCATATAGTTCCCTCCAGCAGCCAGCTTTTGGCTACCTGAGATAAGGGTGGCCAGGGCAAGAATAAAGAAATAAAACCTCCTGAAAACCCTACACTCTCACCCAATCATTCCTTACATCCAAAAGGTGAGAATCTACCTTATCAAGTGCATCCCGCACCATGATTTTTGTCATAACCTGTACTATTATTGAGTTAAGATTTTTCTTTAAATGGACTCATTTTATTTTTTTTAATGTGGAGCAGCAAGCTTATATTAAAAGCATTCTAAAACCAAAATGAGTCTCCTTTATTTTTGACCTACAAGAAGGGCTACAAGAGAACTGAAAAGTAAATAACTTTCTCATGATGTGATTTAACAATATTTAAGCCCTTGCTCCTTGATCACCTAAAATCACCTACTAGTGTGACCCCACACTTGGAGGTAGGGGATCCAGGGAAAGCCCACACGCCCTCTCCCACAGCTCTACGCACCCCCCGCCACCTTTGATACACATATCACCAACGAGGAGCTCTGAACCATCCCCAAGTGCCCAAAACTGGGCCACCACAGTCAGTACAGGTTGGAACGTTGGATGGTTAAACGGAAGGAGTCAGGTCTGGATGTGAAGTGGTCATTTTCTAGATCACTTCTGCTCCCAATTTTGTCTCCCACCCCACTGGGTGGTCACATAGTCCAAAGGCTGCTGTCCACTTACCAGAGTCTCTTATCCCCCACTCTCATCCTTGGCCCTTATAAATAAATGAAACCAGGAAAAACCTGGAGGGGGCATGGAGAGGCCTGCTGAGGCCAGCCAGTTCTAGGCCTTACAAAAAATAATTCTGTTCTCCTTAGGAGTCTTTTCAGATCTTCTCTTACCCAGAAGCCTTACGACCCTAGGCTGGGAGAAAGAGGCCAAGGAGGCCTCACCATGCCTTTACCTCGCTGAAGACTTCAGCTGCGGGGCAAAGGGGTCCCCTTCTCTCAGAAATGGTTCTGCTCATGAGAGGATCTGGATGTCATTGTTTTCCTCTGACTCTGTCAACCCTGATAACAAGTGGCAATAATTAATGGCCCTAACTCATGTTTTTATTATCTTGCCCACCTGATTAAGTTTCATTCAGCTGGAAGAAAAGCAAAATTTGGACAATGTCAACCGGAATAATTGGTCCCTGAATAATTTGTCAATTGTACAATCCAATTATAAATAAACAAAAATAATGAAAAGTGTATTATTTTCCATAAAACAGGTCATGAACTTAAAACAGCACTTATATTTTTTATTGTTATATTAAAATTCTCTTTTGAAGTCCCATGACGACTTTGTATTATATTAATAATTATTACCATTTGTTGGCACTTACTATATGCTAAGATTTTAACAGAATCCCTAAGAAGTAAATAGACTCACAACCATTTTATAGATTAGGTAACAGGCTATGGAAGTTAAATGTATCCCCAAGAGAATACAACTTACAAATTGCAAAGCCAGTATCTTTAAGCCAATGCTTTAAACACTTCAATAATATCACCCTAAATCCTAAACATTTTAAGTCACACAGCTAGTTAAGATTAGAGCTAAGGTTCAAACTACTGTCTTTTTAATTTCAAAGCTTGCTCTCTCTTTCCGCTGTACAAGCTACACTTAATTTTGGAAGGTGCCTATCTAATCAGCCTTTCACTGGTCTCTCTGTTCCTGAAAGGAATGCAGTCATTTGTTTAGCGTTTAGAGGATTCACGCTGTGGTTCACATAGCAAGCATCTCACGGGAGGTGTGTAATTAATTGAGAAGAAACCGAAAGAGATTTTGCTGAGAAATTATTATGTCTTTTTAGACATGTAGAATCTGACGTCTGTGCAGGACATCCAAACAGAGGTGTCTCAGGGACACTTGTCAATGTTGGTCTGTAGCTCCAGGTGGAAGTCTGGGGTAAGTATAATGATTTGAGAGTTTTCGTTACCAAAAAGTTGTTTGTAAACCATGGAAGCAGATGAAACTGTCCAGGGACAATGGAGAGAACAAAGAGACACGAGGGCTGAGAGCAAAGCTCCGGAGCCACGAGAGGAGAAGGAGCCAGCGAAGGAGACCTAGGAGGGGCACCCAGAAAGGCAGGTGGAGGGAGAAGAGAGCGGTGAGTGGGGAAAGGGGGGAGACGGAGGAGATGGCCAGTAGAGTCCTGTGCCTCAGCCAGATTGAGCGAAGTGAGAATTAGACAATGCTACAGGGCAGATAATAATTTCTAATGGATTGAGGGGTTCCAAACGTGTGAAATGGTAGAAGCAATCCATGGAGATGACTAAGAAATCTAGAATTAATAATGGCTAATGTTTGCAGAGTGCTTACTAGAATCCTGGAACCATTTCCTTATAGCAGCTGCTTGAGGAAACTGTTGTTATGATTCCCATTTGATGGATGAGGAAAATGAGGCACACAGAGGTGAAGGAACTTACCCAAGATCTCAAATCTAGTAGGTGGCCACATCAGGATTTGAACCCAGGCAGCCTGGTTTCACACCATAACTTTCTAATCCTCTGGCTAAATGGCCTCTCTTTGTAGAAGAAGGAAGGCAGAACTAAAATAAAGAGGGGTGCCAAGAGACGTTTTCTATTCATGTTTGATTTTTGATGGGCAAGGTTTCAGTATGTTGTTAGACTAAGAGAAAGGGGTCAGTTGGATAAAATATAAAAATTTAAAAAAGAAAAAAAAACCCAAAGGAACAAGTTCTCATAGGAAGAAGTTGGGATCAGAAGCAATTCCTTATCTATTATCGTAATTCCTCAAGCCCCCGGTGAATGCTTAACATGGAAGACTCTGCTTGTAAAGAGATGGATCCCTGACCCCAGGACGCTTTCAGCCTAGCAGTGGAGAGGGGGAGGGGGTACACAGAAAGCAAACAACATAAACTGTGTTATGTGTGAGAAAGGAAACAAATGCAGTGCTGGAATAGAAGACCACAGATGGCAGCCTTTAGGCTGAAACCTGAAGTTTGAAAAAGGCATCGTCATGAAGACTGGAGGGAAGGGGCCGAGGCGGAGGGCAAGGCAGGGAATGGCACGCGGCGCTGCAGGAGAGGTAAGAAATCACTTGGATGGCTTTTTAAAACTGCTGTTGACCAGGAAATCAGAACGCCTAATAGAGGTGATGGCCTGATTACTTTTTAAGTTCTGTGATGCAGCCTACGGTGAGAAATGCCATTTTAGTGCAAACATCCCTTGAAAACCACGGTAGTTTGCCTTTTAATCAGGATGCAAAGGGACACATCTGGAGAGAATCGAGCAGAAAAATGACATTATCACATTTACGTTTTTAAACAATCTGGTAAACTAAATGGTGGGGGAGGACTCGGCTTTGCAGTGCAGAAAGGCAGCTCATTTTTAAAAGAGGAAAAAAAGAAGGAAAGATAAATACTTTATAGACAAGTTTAAAGATGAAAGGGAGAGTTCACATCTAAGGACCTCTATTGCATCTAAAAAAGGAAAGAGGGCATGGAGCTGGGGACACAAAGGAGGGATGGGAGGTCAGAAAAAGTCAAAAAAAGGGGAGTAGAAAAGGAAGACACCTGGGAAAATAAAATACCTAGAGGGTAGCCCTGGGAGCCTCAGAAGATGTCAGAAATTAGCTTTCAGTGGAGCTATCACCATTGGGCAAAGTTATGTAAGTATCTCCACTGTGCGGAAGACAGTAGAAATTGTCAGACCAATTAAGAGGGGTAGACTGTGGAGCAAGTAAAGAGGAAAATTCAGGAAGTTGAAAGTTCTCAACAAGAAACCATTATGGAGCCCTGGCTGGTGTGGCTCAGTGGATTGAGTGCCAGCCTGTGAACTGAAGGGTTACCAGTTTGATTCCTAGTCACGGCACATGTCTGGGTTGTAGGCCAGGTCCCTGGTTGGGGCGCGCAAGAGGCAACCACACATGATGTTTCTCTCCCTCTCTTTCTTCCTCCCTTCTCCTTTCTCTAAAAATAAATAAAAGCTTTAAAAAAAAAAAACCCATTACAGAGATTGACTGTGGATTCCAGGCTGCATCAGAAAGCAAGCCAGGAAAGCCAGTTCGACTGAAGCAGTTAGGACCCTGGAGCCTTGAAACAGCTGAAGAACAAACAGGTTTAGTGAGGGGAGGAAGAAGGATGCAAGCATGTGGATGTCAGGTGGAATTTCTTAGAAAGAACTGTTTCAAGCAATGACAGTTTGAGCTGTGACCACAGGAGTAGCATTGGCAGCATCCAGCTCACCAATCACCCTCTTCAGGGAGCCTTGCAAATAGACAAGCTTTTGTTTATGGACATTATTTAGATTCCAAATTTAAAGTGCTCTACAACCACCAAGTGTTACAGCATTATTGGGAAGGGATGCTGGGAGATGGTTTCAGTCACACTTGCATGCCTGATGGTCGCCTAGCACCAGCCCTGAAGCATTTAAAAACCCTGAATACAAACAATTACTGACCTATATTAGCCCAGGGGGTGAGAAAGTTCTATTTAAGAACAACTTCCATCGTCATGTCATCAAGAAACTAAAATCACTGTCTCAATCCAAAATGTCACTCTGTTGCTGACACCGAGTTCTTACAACCCCTGATTATTTCTCAGCCTTGGATGAAATGCCTGTCAAGACCTCAGCTGGTCTTCTGCAAGATAATCACCCATGGATTGTTTGGTTTGTTTGGGGTAGGGTTTTTTGGGGGGTTTGCTTTTTTTTTTTTTTTTTTTTTGCATCAACAGAAAGATTGGCTATGAGATTCAGCTGAAAACCCAGGGACTGCTTTGGAGAAGTGAGAGTGAGAAGTAGGAACTAAGGCACCAGGCAGAGAGAAGAGAGAAGGTTGCTGGCTCTCAGGTCTGGCATCAAACTCCATCTCTACTTGTCATCTGATTGGAGGAATCCTATTCTCAGAATCCTCTTCTGTACTGTGCGCTAATAATATCTACTTTGCCTGCTTTGTTACAAAGATTAAACAAGATCAATTATGTGTGTAAAAGCACTAAACACAGGGTTTGGTACATAGTACCATACAGTTCATTTAACTTATTATTATTATTACTCTCAATTGCATACTTAGTACAATGAACCACTTCGAGCCTCTCTAGAAAGCTCTTCAAAGCAATGTATGCAGTGAACAGGTGGGGAAAGTATAAGGGGGAGAGGAAATCCCTGATTTGTAGTGTTTACCAATTTCCATAGTGTAAATACCTCCACCATGACTGTCTTCAAGCAACCAATGTGACTCACTAAAAGTACATTTGGCTCTCGGCAATCAACATGGGCTGGTTCCTTACACCACTGAATGTTTATCTGTGAGTTCCCCCCAAGGGTCCTTGGGAATTCATTTATTCACACACACACACACACACACACACACACACACACACACACACACACAACATCTATTCTATTCTATTCTATTCTATTCTATTCTATTCTATTCTATTCTATTTCATTGTGAGCTAAGCATCTACTGTGCAAAAGGAATTAAAAAATTGAACAGGGGTGGGGGGTTGGAGCACTGGGAGAAAAAGGTGAAAAGATTCAGAAGTACAGATTGATAGTTACAGAATAGTCATGGGACTGTAAAGTACAGCACAGGGAATGTAGTCAGTAATACTGTAATAACTATGCATGATGTCAAATGGGTACTGGAAATATCAGGGGAACACTTTGTAAAATATATGATTGTCTAACCACTATGCTGTATATCTGAAACTAATACAAAATAACATTGAATGTAACAATAAAATTAAATTAAAATTTAAAAAGAATTGAGCAAAGAAGACATGGCCCTTCCTTCCCAGGAGCTTATAATTAGCTCAAAGATGACCAATTAAACAGCCATTACAACACTGTGAGGTAGGAGCCACATGGGAAAAGCATGTGATCAGAGAGGTCAAGAAGTGGCACCTTTTATAAAGATTGCTCTTGTGCAAAAATTATGTAATTAAAATATATAAGTGAAGAAAATAAAGGTCAGCCTAACAACAGTGTGAATAAATAAGTGGTGGGGAGAGATGAACAAGACCAGTGGCAAGGAACCCCACTTGGAGGCTGCTGTTATAACCTGGGCAAGAGATGAGGGTGAGCTGCCCCAGACACTTGTCAGGATGAAGACAAGTGAACAGACCTGAAAGATGGTTAGGAGATAGCACTGCAGGATGTGATGACTGATAGGAGTGAGGCGTGAGTGAGGAGGAGGAGAATTTTTTCCTCCTTCTCCTAGAATAATTTTCAGGCATCTGACTTGGGCCACCAGGTAGAGAGGGGTGCCATTCCTGCAATGCTAAAAACCCGAGGAAGAAGAGCAGTGCTGAAAAAGGAAGAATTTAGGGTTCAGTATTGGGTCTGTTGAGGTGGAGGTGCCTGAGGGGGTGGGATAATCCCCCTGCAGTTCAGGAGAGAAACCCGAGCTGGTCATGAAGCCTTCAGAGTCTCTAGCACATAGGTCATACATACGCTATGGGAATATTTGAGATCATCCATGGAAGGGTGTACATTTAGGAGAGAAGGGAGCTTACGGTACAATCCTGAGGGTCATCGACATTAAGCGCCTGGAAGAAGAACACCTGCAGGAGTCTGAGGAGGAGCAATCCGAGAAGTCAAAGGAAAACCAAGCAAATAAGGAATCACGAAACTTAAGAGAAAGCTATTTCAAGACAGAGGAATCAGCAACAAAGCCAAATGCTGCTGAAAGATCAAGACAAGGAGGACTGAGAAGTATCATTGGTGGTCCCTGCTAAACTTGGCAAAATGCATTTCAGAGGTGTGATGGGGATGGAGGCCAAATTTGCAGGGGTCAGTGGAGGAAGGATGTGGAGGCAGCACATGTAGACAAACCTTCAAAAGGACTGATGGTGAAAAGTACGGAGAGATTGGATAGGAGCTGGGTAGGGAATGTGAGACTGATGAAGCATTGCTCTACTTTGTTTTAAGTTTAGAGAGACATGAGTGTGTTTAAATCTTGATGGGGAAGAGCCAGTAAGGGGGAGACAAGGGAGCAAAAAAAGATGTAATGCGGGCTAGGCTGCGCTGAAAATGGACCGGTCTTCTAGTCACCTCTCCAGGTAGAAACCCTAAGGGTTTCAGAACCTCGGAGTTCACTGTTCCAGTGAGGAGCAGAGTGAAGAGAAGCAGGGAGGCCTAAGGGAAACATGTCCGTTAGACAACTGGGACCACACCCATTTGTGAGTTACTAGTACCAAGCCCCAGTTTTAGTCAAAGCAAATTCTGAGGAAATGTGATTAAAACTTATTTTTAAACTTATTCCATGAAAGAAAACTTTTGATTTTTGATTTTTTTTTTTTTTTTTACCAAAAGAAATCTTTAGGTCCTTTAAAACTTAGAAAAGCAAGTCCAAACTGGCAGCCTATAGGTGCAGTCCAAGTGACAGGTAATTATTTTGCCTAAAGAGTGCTCCAAGACTCTGGAAATTTCACATGAAAGTCTAAGCTTAGGAATTCTCTTGAAGACTTGAAGCCTGGAAATGCGGGGGCCTCACGGTATCCATCACAGGAGCTGAATGGTTGCTGCCTCACTGAAAAGGGACAAACAGTCTCCGGCTTGTCCTGGTCTCACCCAGCCCTTCTTTTCTGCCTGGCCTCTCAGGGGGGGCTCTTCCACTCTGGCACAAAGCTGGGTTAGATGCCACTGTCACCTGTTCCAGCCCTGCTCTATTAGTGGGCATCTTCTAGGTGTGGGGTAGAGAGGAATGGCACTGGGGATACTAAAGCAACTGCTCACAGAGCATGAAAGCTGCAGAGGCTGGTGGAACTTTCATCGCAATAATACAGGGCTGCTCGTGCCCTTTGACAGCACAGATTTAACTTTGCATTTAAAAAATATTCCAGCTGTCTGCTCATCCCGCACAACCACTGATGAACAAAAGCACACTCAAAATGGATGTTCAACTAGCCACAGAGATTCTGATGCAAATTTCCTGGAGTTTGACTCCATATTATAGCACATTGCTTTAGGAGTCAGGCCAGACCACTGCCTGAAGAGGGCAGGGGGGAGACTCACTTAGCACAATACAAGAGATTTTAAAAGAGCACTTGAATGTTTTTGCCAATAGCAATGTCACTGTATTCCTTCCTTTGTCTTTATAAGCTGAATGCACTTCTAATATTGTGCCAATATTTGACCTTGTCTTTCTTTGCCAGACTCAACTAAAGAGAGAGTAAGACAGTAGAGCAGATATGACCTGTAGGCTCAGAAGATTTATTTGTTTTGCTAAAACTTTCAGCTGATCATTCGGCCAGTGTAAGCACATCTGCCTGCCTGTGTCTCTTGAGAGTCCTATTTTAAGGAGAAGATGCTCTGAGGAACAGAAGGGCTTTTTCACTATGAACCTTCCCCTATTCCTGCAGCAGGCAGAATGGGGAAAATAAATTTGACAGTTTCAATGTGGACTGAAAAAGGCATTTCACACATAAGGAAAAACTTTATTTCTTGCAGTAGAATTACTTTTCTGAATAAGAAACAAACATGAAAACAGCTGAGGCCTCCAAACTAAAATATTTGTGTTTTGAGAGCTAGTACTAATCAAAGACTCTGAAGGGGTGTGGAATCAAGGTAGAGGTGGTGGGCTGTTCTAAGTTTAGGGCTAAGACAATTACGAGACTAGAAGGGAAATCACACAGGCTGCTCTGTTGACCACGTGGTCCTCCCTACCTCCTTTCTAAATCAAGGTAACATTTCACTCAGTGCATTATGACCGTAGACTGTATTTGCCTGGGACAGACCTGGATTTGAACCCCAGCTCTGCCATTTATTAAGCTGGTAACCTTCTTACCTAAAGTCTCTGAGTTTCAACAGACTATTAGGACACATTTCAGAGGGTTGTAGTGAGAATGGAATGAGAAGCCCTTGCAGAGTAGCTGGTCCATAGCAAGCATTCAGTAAGTGACAACCAAGGAACAAACTGAGTTCTTCTGAGCATATGGTCAAAACACACTGGGAACATCTTTATGATTTCAGTTATCAAAATCTGACATCTGAATTCTGGTATCCTTAGCCCAATTTTCAAACTATTCAAGTGCCCCTTATATAGATCTGAAGAACTACTACAAAAGGTAAATGAAGTAGACATAGACCAGTGACCAAGAAGCTATAGAACAGATGTGGGAAGAGGAATTACTTTTCACTGTTTAAATACATTCTTTGCATGTGGAATTTTTTTCAGCTTTACTGAGGTATAATTTACATATGATAAAATTCACCCATTTTTGAGTGCATGGTTTGATGAATTGGGGTAATGTATAATAATGTAATTACATAACCACTCAGTGATGATATACAACAGTTCTAGCCCCCTAAAATTTTCAGTGTGCATCTTTACAGCCAAACCCCTCTTCCACCTGGGCCCAGTTAACTGTCCATCTGCTCTCTGTCATGATCATTTTGTCTTTTTGAGAATGTCATACAAATTAAATCATACAATATGCAGCATTTGACCTTTCTGCCTAGTATGTTTTTAAAATTCATTCATGTTATTGCATGTATTACTATTTCATTTCTTTTTATTGCTTATTAATAATCCATAATATGGATATATTACAATTCACTTATCCATTTACCAGTTGATAGACATTTGGTTTGTTTCCAGTATGGAAACTGTTATGTATAGTGCTGTTGTTAACATTTGCATACGAGCTTTTGTTTTCTATCCTTTAAATTTGTTCCAGCCCTGGCTGCTGTGGCTCAGTTTGTTGGAGCACTGTCCCATGGACAGAAAGGTCATGGGCTCAATCCCAGGTCAGGACACATACAAGAAGACAGCCAACTGATGTTTCTCTGAGACATTGATGTTTCTCTCTCTCCCTCTCTTCCTTCCTCTCACTCTAGAAACAATGAAAAAATCTGACATGAAGATAAATAAATTAAAAAATAAATTTTGTTCCAAATGCAAGTTCTGTATTTCCCTTAAAAAAATTAGGGTGTGGTAAGAATCACCTCTCTGAATAAGTGGAACCTGGAATAAATGAATATAATTACAGCTGGCTTACTGAAATTTATATAACCTCTCTCCACATGCAATAATTGCTGTCCTTTTATGTACTACATATGTAAATACACAAGAACTACGTGGCTTCCTCTAAGCAATATGTCTGGTCAATTTCTCCAGCAGACAAGGTCAATCAAATCACTATGATGATGTAAATAGCTTTCCCATGGCCTTAAGGGTATTTGATTTTCTTTAAAAATAATCTTTAACAACCGCATATGACAACATGTAGGAGATGGAACAAAAGAATACATAAATTCAAACACAGACAAAACTGATCTATGGTGCTAAGAGTCAGATGAATGGTTACCTCAGGCAGCGGTCAGTATTATTGACAGATGTGGGAACAGTGGGAGGTTGGGGGTGTGATCAAGCCTTAGGGTGCTGGGAGTGTTCTCCATCTCCATCTGGGTGCCGCTTCTACAAGTGTATACAGAGATGAAAATTCGTCAAGCTGTGCTATTAATATCAGTACCATTTACTGTATGTACGTTACCAAAATAAAAAAAGTAAAAAGCAAATGATAAAAATAATCTTTTAATCTCGGGTCAAATAAGATCATAGATATGACTGCCTGGCATGCTTGGCCACATAATAAATGGTGCTTAATAAATGCTCATTTCTGTCCCTTACCAAGGGAAATGTTTGGCCAAATGTTGACATCACAATCATGGAGTTTAAGTATTCACTTTTCTTTTTTTGCCTGCATAAATGAGGTCCCCCAAACACTGAGGCATCATGGGATATGAGCAAAAATGCAGAGAGCTCTTCACACGTCCTCCCTTGCCTTACCTGAAAAGAGACCAGCACAGGTTTTCAGCTGGATGTTGGGCTTGTCTGGAATCTCAGAGGTCTTATACACAGCCACCAGGTCCAGAGCCATGCTTGCTACTTTTCCACTGAGGAGCATCCCATTGGCCTTGGGCATCCTAGATACTGCCATGTCTGAAAACCCATGAAACAATGACAGACATGAGTGAACTAAAACATACTTTAAGGCTGCTGGCAGGAGCTTGCCATTCCAAACCTTTATCTGGACCTTCCCTTGCACCTTGGAAAGTTAATGTAACACTCCAGGAATGGACCTTTGAGAGCAAAAGTCACTGTACTTGGGTGATCTGGATCTGAAGTGATTCAATAAACCCTTCTTCTCCATAATGTAAACAGATTAATTTCCCCTTGGCAGCTGTTGGTCAATGCTTCTTATGTTCAAGTAGCATTGTGTCCTTTGTCTTCCTGGAACAGCTTTGTCCTCTCACACTCATTTCAAGACAAACTAGGGGAACAGCCTGGGGCAACCAGCTGTGTGTGAGTTAGTTTCTTATGTTGACCTCTCACACTGAGAATAAGGACTCTGGGCCAAAGGTACTGTAGGTCACAAGAAATAATGAAATGATGCACTGAAGTCAGTTCTTTAACTTCCACAAGAGCACTTATGCAGCCCAGTGGCTTGGAAAAGTCAGTGAGACTTTCAAAGATATGGAAAACTCAGGAAGAGAATTGGGCTCAACGTGCCAAAATGAACAAAGTGGAGTTCTGGGCTCGAAGATGAATACTGTGTCTTGAAAAAGCTGACTTTCTTTAGAGAAACCTGACAAAATGTCAGAAGCTTGAAAGAGTATAATCTGTGATCACCCAGAGTGGGGATCCAGAGCCCTAGAGGGTCCTGCAAGAGATGAGGCTGGAGACGCTGCAGGGGAGAAGGTTGACCAGCCGAGTGGGCAGCATCGGAACAAGGTCAAATTGTCAGAACGAGCACTGGCGCAATACAGAATGAGAACTTAGACACTAAGACGTTGATCTTGAATGTATGACTGGTCCACTGTGCTGGAAAGAAGAGCTAGTTATTTGGGGTTTTAATTGGAAGAACGATGCTGAATGATGTTTCCAACGACTTCTGATCTGTTGTTTAAATGAGTAAGGAGACACTCTACTCAACACACCCACTCCATTTCTGCCTGGATGCAGAAGGTGCTTCAGACACCATCCAGCACACACACACACACACACACACACACACACACACACACACACACCAGTTGTCATGACAATGGAAGCACAGTATAAATTAAACACACATTGCAGTCATATCTGAATAAAGCCAGTAATTCAGACATTTTGGTAAAGACATTTTGTTTTGGAGGAGGTGAGGGAACTTGTTTGTCTACTCAGCAGCAACAAAACCCACCTGTCTACACTGCAGACAGCCATCCTGCTGAACTAAATGCTGGATCCTGGGATCTTGGAATGCTAAAATTAAAGCATTGGCATTCATGGCATCGAATATTCTTCAAATGAGCTCTCTGGATGGGGTTTGCCTATCTACCCTGGGTTCGAACCCACCAGGACTCATAGGAACTGGACTGTAGTAAAAATAACTACCAAACTAGTCTAGCACAAAACTCTGGTTTCTGGGAGACACTTTTGGTCATTTTGTTTTGCGGAAAACATTAATGTCCACAAATGTCAATCTACCACTTGTTTTTTTCACTTGCAAACATTCTGAAGTTCAATTTGAATTTGATTGTCTTAGGGTCTAATGATTCATTTAGGTAGCAACTTAGAGCCCCCATAATCAGAAAGAGTGAGATACAGCTAACAAAGTTGCCTAATTTACAGTCAAGGAGAAACTTAGTTCAGTTCATTCCTATGGAGGTTTATTGAATTCCTTAGACACTAGAAAAATTACTATCATTATTAATAAGAATTTTCTGAGCAATTACTTTGTGGTGGACACTTAGGCTATGGGAGAATCTAAAATACAGGCCTTTCACAGGACCACACGAGGCAAATACCCAGCTAGTGAGAAAAGTGGGTGATTAGGAAAGCTTGGGACAAATAAAGTGTTGGGGACAAGTGAGACTTGAGCTGAGTCTCATATAACATATAACATGTAAGTATCCTGGCAGCAAAGTAAGAAATATTAGAGGTAAAAAGAAACTGTATGAAAGCATGGGATGGTTTGGGTGTTTCATTGTTTGGCAGGTGATCCCCTGCAGAAGAGCAATGAGACATAAGGCTGCATAGGGGAGAACTAACCTCACCCAAAGGAAGACCTGGCCTTTGTCCTCAGCTACTTAGAGTTGACCTCTCAGGCCTCTGTAATGGCCCACCTGATAGGAGGATCTTTGTTGCCGGGGAAATTTGGCCACTGACAGTCTTACAATGTGATTTATGATGGGACTTCAGGGCCACACTGTAACGAAAAGTATTAGACTGACCTCTGGAAGTGGCTGTACGCTAAAGGTCAGCCCTGTGAACAGTATGTGATAGAGCCCCAATAAAAACTCTGGGCACCAAAGGCTCGAGTGAGTTTCCCTTGCTGGTAATATTTTGAGTGTATTGTCATACATGGTGACCAAGAGTAGGCAATGCCGTTGATGGCTCCATGGGGAGCCCATGATAGAGGCTTCATGTTTGAGCCCCTACTTGCCTCTGCTCTATGTGCCTCTGCCATTGGCTGATTTTAATTTGTACCCAACTCTTGAGTTCTGTAATTCTAGCAAATTGTCAAGCCTGAGGGTGGTTTTGGGTACCCCCAAACTGTAGCCAGCGGGTCTGAAATAAGGATGGTCCTGGGACCACCAAACTTATGGCTAATTTCTTAAGTGAGGGCAGTCTTGTGGGGACTGGTTTCTCAAACCATACAGTTGGTGAAACTCATGACACAGCTGAACAAATCAGTTATACAGAGCATTGCCTGCAAACCTAAAGAGTTTGGACCTGACGCTATAGACAATTAAGTTCCTGAACAAGAAAATAAGATAATCAAAATATAGTTTCATCTCATAATAGTGCAAAAGACAGAGGCAAGGAAACTAGTTAAGGGACCATTTTTATCCAGAGGCAGGAAATGAAGGCCTGGAAACAGGGCTGAAGCTACATAAAAGAAAGGGTGTTTAAATACTAATATTTATTGAGAGCACATGTTGCACCTGGCGTCTTAAGTACTCCAAATGCTTTTTTAATTTTGCCTTTTTAAAAACAGTTCATGGTCCCTACTCCATTTTCATTTAGTCACACACTTTAAAACACATTCGAATGCATTCACAAAATATCCAATTATTAGAAATTAAAAAGTCATAAAATAAGGGGCTTACAGGCTGAAAGAATATCTTAGGCTTCAAAACAAAACAATACTAAATCAACTATTGAAAATCCCTTTGATCACAACACAAAGATGTTTTGTTTTCAATGGGAAGGGTTTAGGGACAGGAGCTGAGCTTCCTCGGCTGCCTGAGGCAGGGCCTGGCTTCTTTCCACACGCTTTTAATCCTCAACACAGTCCTATAAGGTGGGCGACATTATTTTCCCCCTTTTACAGATGAAAAGAAACTGAAGCACAGAGAGATGAATTAATTTGCTCGAAACCACCCAGCAGGCAAACAGCAGGGCTGAGATTTGAACCCAGCTGGAATCTGACTGCAGAGCCTGACTCATAACCATTCTATCGCATGAGCTCTAGCTCATGCAAGACGCTGTGGTAAAGCAGTGTTTGTTTAACACTGTCGGCAACAGTATTTTCTGGCCAACCAGTATAAGAGACGAAAGACAGGAAGGGAAAATGACAACTTCGTGGTTAGCACATTGATAAAGGGAAAGGCGTGGATGCCTCTACACCCCAATTCTTCCATTTCAACATGAGCAAAAATGACAAGGCCCAGAAGATCCGAGTCACAGGCCCCAAATGCCACTAACCAGGGCACCTTTGCTAAATCGCTTAAATTATGTGGGCCTCAGGTCCTTCAGTTGGGGTAAATCCCTAAATTCTCTGCAGGCCATGAGAAACGGCATAGCGAGCAGCCAGCAGCATGAGCTCTTCGACCAGACAGGCTGGAGCACTGGCCCTGCATTTACCCACTGGGTGACCGTGGTAAGGAACTGGGCCTCAGCATTCTCGCCCGGGAAACGGGGGTCATGATATCTAGGTCATAAAGGTGTTGTGAGGGTACTTACTGTAATGAAATAATCTAGTACAATACAATGCCTGGCATATAGCTAAGCATTCGCTACATGGTGGTTTTATTATTAGTATTCTACCTCTAACATGCCATGAAATAGTGCAAAATTTATTAGCCCTGAAACCACCACTCTAAATAATTCCACTGGCCAAAGATGAATAATTAATTTATCAATACTTATTAATAAATACATGAGAAGCTTACACTTTTTTAGTTACTCTTACACAGATATGTACTCTATTCTACCCTGTGATATTTGTTGTTGTCTGCTGCCACAGTAATATATATGATAAACATATAACTTCATACTGACATATAACCAAATTATGCAATGACAATAAAACAGACACTTTTATAGGATGGAGATTCAGCAGCACATGAGACTATGACCAAAACACAAATGAATCAGCACTTCCTTAAAACATAACAGAGCAGAGCCTACGTTCCTAAGTACTTTCGATCCATTTTTATCAACTCCAAGCAAAGTTTACTTCATATTTAGCCAAAAGGTTATTTTAATTTTCTTTCTTTTCTTCAGCAGTGACCATCAAGGGTAGTATTATAACCTCACCCACATCTCTGTACGATGAGTTTGCCTCTTGGTGAGTAAAGAAAAATCCTTTAAACCTGGGGATTATTGAAAACCAGCAGCCCTGCTTACTAGGTATCTAGTGCCCTACATTTCCCCGCTCACAGATCTGTTAAAAATCCTCATCTTTTTCTGAGAGCATGTTTGGGTCTACCGATTCTGAATTAGAGGCACAGGGAAGAAAAGCCCAGCCGGAGATAAAGAGAAATGCAGAGCGATTGTGATTTAGTCACATGGTCGTGTAGGATAAAAACTTGAATTTCATAATGCGGTGTTTTCCAGTGATGAAAGGAAACACAAGGAATTGTATGAACACGATAGTTTCATCAGCATGAACTTCATAATACGGTAATGAACGGAAAGAAGGGAGCCGTGAGAGTTGCAGCGAAGCAGTAACTGGCCTGAGCGGTGGGTCAAGTGATGAAGGTGCATGGCCATTCCTCTCCAACGCGGTCCCAGTCCTTCCTTCTTCAGGCGTGTGCTGCGTAACAAAGAGGATGTATTCTGAGACATGTGTGGTAAGGTGATTTCGTCACGTGTGAACATCACGGAGTGCTCTTACATAAACCAAGATGGTAGAGCCTGCTATGCTCACAGGCTACGTGGTATAGCCTATTGCTCCTAGGCTACAAACCTCTACAGCATGTTGCTGTACTGAATACTGTAGGCAACTGTAACACAATGGTATTTGTGTGTCTAACATATTTAAACATAGATAAAGTACTATAAAAATATGGCATCAAAGACAAAAAATGGCACACCTATATAGGGCACTTACCATGAATGGAGCTCACAGGACTAGAAATTGTTCTGGGTGCGTCAGTGAGTGAGTGGTGAGTGAATGTGAAGGACTAGGACATTACTGTACACTACTGTAGACTTTATAAACACTGCATGCTAAATTTATAAAAGTACTTTTTCTTTCTTCAATACTGAATTAAATTTAACTTACTTTAACTTTATAAACTTATAGTTTTTAAAAACTTTTCAACTGTTTTCTACTAATACAGCTTAAAACACACATTGTATAGCCATACAAAAGATTTTTTTTCTTTATATATTTATTCTATAGGCTTTTTTCTATTTAAAAAATTGCTTTCTAAATTTTTTTCTTGTAAACTAAGATATAAACACACATAGTAGTCTAGGCCTACACAGGGTCAAGAATCGTCGTCCCTGTCTCCCACCCCTGCACGCTGCCCCACCAGAAGGCCTTCAGGGCAGTAACACACATGGAGCTGTCATCTTCCAGGATAATGATGCCTTCTTCTGGAATACCTCCTGAAGGACCTGGCTTAGGCTCTCCTTGAGGAGGTGTCACTCTTCAGAAATATGTCCATGAAATAAAAAAGAAACATGTCCATGGTGGTTTGCTTGGTTGGTTTCTGTTTTTCATCCTAGATTTGCTTGTAGCAGATAATGCACCATGAACATTCCTCTCTATTATTGAAAACCTTTAGGTGTTAGGGTTCATGACTTCAAACTTTTTAAGCAGCTTATTGAGGTCTGCAAAAGCTTCTGCTAAACTCTTCACTGTACATTTTCTTGGGACCTCTTCATTTTTCGCTGCAGTTCCCTTTTCTCTTGCCCCTTCTTCAGCTATGCATTCCTGTTCCAGTTTCAACAACTCAGTCAGTGCCTCAGGAGCCACCTCTAGGAGCTCCTCAGTGCCACCCTCATCCACACCCAGGGTAACGTCGTTTGCCATCTCAGCCACAGCCGTGTTGGTTTGTGCAGCCTTCTCATCCTTGGCAAGTCCTTTGAGGTCATGGGCTACGACTGTCACTAGGCGATAGGACTTTTCAGTTCCACTAAAATCTTACAGGACAACCGTCACATATGCAGTCTGTCACTATGCAGCAAAATGTCATTATGCAGCACATGGCTGCATTTATCACTGGCCTGTAAATTCCCTGAGGGTAGAGACCCTGTCTGTCACATGCAGCCTTATAACCTCCAGAGCGCCGATGCTAACACAGTACCTGGCACCTACTGGATTCTCAATAATTATCTGTTAAAGAGATGAATTGCAAATATTTTCTAAATCTATTTTGCCTGAAATGGAACATTTAATCATTCCCTTCTCAATTTGTAAAATTAAATTTAGAATTGAAATGATTATTGATACCATTTTATCTCATTACTGTTCCCTGTTTGCTACCTCATGTTTCAAGATTCACCCCCTTCCCTCACTGGCCACGGGGACAGGGAAAATACCAGTGCGAAATAATGGGAGGACCGGAAGTCACTAAGCTAAGTGCCTGAGAGTCTGGCCACAAAAATAAAAGTAAAAACCCAGCTTCCTTCCCTTTTTATTGAGTAAAGATGGTTCTCAAATCAAATCAATAGGCATTTTCTGGGTGCCCACTGTGAGAAAAGCCACAGGCCCAGTGGAGGCTACCAAGATTTGCTGCCTAGGAGCTTATGACTTAGGAAAATTAGAAAATTAATGTAATTATTTTGTTTCCATTAATTCCAGCTTTTCAGTGTTACTCCATGCTTAAGGGACTGCGCATTGTATCATTAACCACTCACACAAATCTCCAATCATCTCCACATTATGGACATTATAATGATCTCTAATTTCATCAAAGGCGGTGTGCGAGTTGCTCTGGAAGTCCACTACCTAACACAGTGTGCTGGCGCTGGAAAGCTGAGTGAAGCCCACGATGTCCCTGGAAAGGGGCAGCAAAGTAGAAAAAAGTTAAATCAGGCAAAATAATTGGCAAGACCTGGTTAAGCAATAGTATCTCCTTATTCAGCACAATTTTTTGAAGCTCTCACAATTCTGAGCCAGGGTGGCCTAAAAGTGATGGGCCAGTTAATTGCTTTAGAAAGTACGTTTAGTTGTTTGATATGTTTGGTTGGGTTTTTTTGTTTGGTTTTGGCTTTGAGATTTTGAGGTTTTGTTTTTGTTTTTCGCTTGACTGTGTTTTGCACTATGTTGGTATACTCAAAGCCAGGGCAGCCTGTTTGATGAAAACTCCATCCCCTAACATCTGGCCTCGCCCTGTTTCTGTCCATCAAGGGAGTGGGTTTATGTAACGAGATTTACATAGATTGAAATGGCTGTGCAAAGCTCATTTAGAGAAGTCCCAAGTCGAGGTTAATTTGCTTGCCAGTTATCCTCATTCCTACCTACATTCTAGATCTTTTATTTCTTAGACTCTTAGCTGGAAAAAGGCTTTCTGCCTTCCCAGCTTCCCCACCCCACCCCGTGAGAGTTATCATCAGTGACAAGGCAGGACTCTAAGCTTCTGTAAACTCTGTCCTCACTTTCCCCCTCTATAAAACAGGGAGGGTCCCTTGACCCCCAGTTAGGATTGACTACAGCAAATTGCTCTTGTGCAAACTTAGAATGTCTCAGCCTCGCAATTTACAACTCCAATTTATGGGTTTTACTCTGAACTTTCAAAACTGCCCTAAGGCAAGACGACCTCAGTTCTGCCTCATCCGCTGATGTGGCCATTGTATCCTTTGTCATGGAAGGGAAGCACTATTAAAAGGCCTATTTATTTCAGGTTTTGAAAAACATTCCCTAAGATGAAGAAGTATACCTTCCTGAAGCAATTTCCTGTGTGTTTGCTAAACTAGATGCCTCTTAGCTCTAAGAAACTGATTTAAGTTAAAAAGCAAAAAACAAAAAAGAAAGTAGGGGTGGAGGAATTTAACAAAAATCACACCAACGCATCCTATTAACAACATACCTAAGTGGTAAACTTGCTGCCACTGTACTAAAAACCTGCATTTTCTTCTTTTACAGGTACTATTTACTCTCCATCTACTAGCAGTCATGCACAAATTGTATAGTACTATAGATTGCTTCATGTCTCTGCCTTTGGAATTGAAATAGTAACTACAGTTACATTAATTTACTTGAAAATGAGGAATTCACTCAGGCAACTCTGAGCTTGGCAAAATTATCCTTGTCTTAAAGTCACCAACAACTGTTTGGGTAGCAGGCCTGTTTTCAGGTATGAATTAGAACAGTTAATTATCCTCAAGGAAAAGGACACTTAGGGCCCAGTCTTCACATCGGTATCAGCATTTATCACCATTGGCACACTAGCTTTCTGTCCTCCACACGCAGTAGTAGGGTATTATTTACATTGTTTGCCTGGTCACAGTGAATTTGAACCAAGCCAGGCACATTCCCAACCCTGGCTCCCCTGGGACCAGTGTCGTGAGGGGCCATGAGTGCTGTCAGGGGCAAAGAGTTAATTGGAGGAATGGAAGCTCTGCCTGTAATCGCATTCTCAGGGAACTTTCCTCACCCAGTACCTTGGTCACTGAAACCGATGCCTCCCCTAAGTTGAGACATTATTATGGGAACCAGCACCTCTCAGGGTGAGTTAAGCAGGCCCAGCTGCTACCTTGCAGGGATCTGCAATTTACTTGGTGTGAGCAACCAGCATTGGTAGTTCAGAGAGCTCTGAGGCTTTGAATTTTGGGGGCTTTTATGGGCCCTTTTGTTCCCAAGAGCAGGTCATTACCTTCTTCATGGGAGTCTTTTTCCTAAACTCAAACTGGTGTATGAACAATTTTACCCTGCCTCCTATAGTCTTAGAGATTAAAACTCTAACGTTATTTGAGTCTTTGGGCTGTTAGAAGAAGGAAACTAACTAAGATCCCCATTCTGGCTAAAGGATAAAAATGATCAGAGTGATTTACTGGCATATCTAGCACACATTTCACTTGCAGGAAGTGTGGGACCCCTCTGGAGGAATAAAGGATGAATATTTATTGCAGTCTAATAATAATTTGCTTGGAAAATTGAATTTTGTTTTTTTTTTCAGTGAAAGAAATAGGGTGATATTTTTGTATTTCCCTCAGGAATTTCTGTCTCAGTAGACCATTTGTGATATACATATTCATCACCTGCCCTGGTAATATGCTAAATACTTATAAATGCAGCATGATCTGGCTTTGTTGTTATTTCTTGTATTATTGTTAATGGTAGAATATACGATATACTCAGGCTTGTAAATCAATATTTACAGAGCATCTACCATGCTCCAACCACTGGGCTAGGTACTGGAAACACAAAAATGAACAAAATTCAGTCCATCACACAAATAATATTCAGTTCTGCTAGGTAAACAGAAATGTATAAAATTAATCTCATATATGTGCTAGAAGAATCTAAAAGCCTGGCTTCCTATGGCCAGGGAAGGGTTTAAAGGAAGTATTGACATGTTCCATCCAAAAGGGGATCATTTCAGATAGATTTGGAAAGTTACCCACTCCACCCAAGGAGGAAAATAACTCCTCAAGCAAGACAGGCAAGGACTCCATGGCTGATAAAAATGAACTGCTCAGAGTGCCTTGATTCTTCATTCTTGAGTCCCTTTTGCAAATATGATGAAAACAAGGCCCCTTGCCTAGGAAATGCACATACAACCTTGCGTACAGCTTTAGGGATTCATAACCTATCTAATCTAAAGCTCATACCTAGACTGTTAAAGGCACCAAATTTAGATAAGCAGACAAAAAAGCCAACGGGTGACATTCTAGTAAACATCAACATGTAGGGGCAAACAAAACACTTACGGGAAGTTACCCAGAGAAGAGACATTGAAAGAAACTGGCATCAGAATTGAGCTGGATTGCGGGGGCTGGTCGTCCAGGGCAACTCCCTGAGTCATCAGTCACCACTGGTTGACAAAATATCAATGCAAATGCAACAAAGTGGAAAAGACTATATTCACCAAAACTCCCCTGGAGGGGCTTAACAAATATGATTAAAATGGAATACTGAGATAACCCACTCGAAAAGGAGATTGATAGCCCTAAAGGATATGCTCTAAAATAAAAGTTTGTTTGTGGGTTTTTTTTAAATAAAGGCCTTAATTGCCTTCTAAGGCAGGTAGGTAAGATTGACTATAAGGGTTTTGTTTTTGCTGAGTGGAATTTGTAGTTTTGGGAACAAAGCTGAACTGTTTGGGGTGGGAGTGGGAGTGGAACCTGGGAAGCTTCTCTGCCTTCAAACCTACCAAGTCAGTGCTCAGCCTCTCCTCCCCATCATCATCACCACCACCATCATCATCGTCATCATCATCAACATCCTCAGCGACACTTATTTTGTTCCAGGCATGGATCTAAACACTTTACATGGACTAGCTCATTGAATCCTCACAACTATCCTGTGATGTAGATGTTATGATTTCCATTTCACAGACAAGGAAGAGTAGAAGGGCTAAGATTTAAACATAGGGAGTCTGAATCTAGAGCTCTCTTTCTTAGCTACAATGTGAAACTAATGACATTCGAGAGAGAGTTTTGAAAAAACAGAAAAATTTTGATCTGTCCAGGATACCCATATGCCTTGGTTTGAGCCCATGTCTTAGACCTTCCTTGAGTCAGATAAGATAGAAAAACAAAAGAGCATAGTGTCCTAGAAGCCAAGGGACAAAAAGGAAAGAGCAATCAACTTCTCAAATTTTTTAGAGACATCAGCTAGGGAGAGGACTGAAAAGTAATCTTTGGTATAAGTCATGACCTTGGTGAGGGCAATTCTTATAGCATGATGGGCGTGGAAGCCACACTGCAATGGGTTGAAAAGCGAATGAGAGGTAGAAAGAAGTCATTGGTATGTACTAGTTTTTCAACAAGGTCTTTAGCTAAGAGGACAGAAAATAAACGTACTTCAGGATAAGGAAGTTCAAATTAAACCCAACTCCCAATCTCTGATCCCTACCTTCTACTCCCACCCTCCCCTTCCAACCCTACCTCATTCTTTTGTAGGAAAACTAACATTTGTGGCATTCTTATTAAGAAGCAACCACCAAGTTCCTCATATTAATTATCTCATTTCATTTTCATACTAGCCTTGTTAGGATTATTTCCTTATTTTACAGAAGAAAATGCAAAGGCTCAAAGAGATTGAATCACATAGCCAAGAAATCAAACCTGAACTCAGGATGGCCTCATGCCAAAGCTCTTGAGGTTTAACTTATATTAAGGAAAACAAGTCTGGGTGTATTAGTAACCTAAGGTGAAGGAGCTAAGGCCCAAGGAGAGACCAGAGGTATTGGGTACGGAGAAGGGAGGAGATCATTGATGGGGCAATGTCCATCAATTTTTTTCCTTTTCTACTAGGTTTTTCCTTTAACTATGACATCTCCTAAATTTAATTAAAAAAAAAAACTCATTCACTCCTCCAGCTACAGTCTCATTTCTCTACTCCCTTTCAGAGCAAAACTTCTTAAAGTAGTGGCCCATATTGCTGTCTCCACTTTTTCTTATTGTGCCCTAGACACACTCCAAAGAAGGCTCCTTCTTCTCCATACTTTACCAAAGCCACTCTCACTCAGACCAGCAGGAAGCTTCACGCTGCCACCTACAGCGGCACGCGCCTTCCTTGACCAACAGCAGCACTTAACGTGGTTGGCCACTCCCTCCTGCAGGAGACACTCTCCTTACTTGGCTTCTGGGATACCACCTCATACTGATTCCGGCTACTCCTTTTCTGTCCCCTTTGCTGGCTTGTCCCCTCCCTCCACGAGACCATGGAGCTCCAGCCCAAGCTTGCCCCCGCTGCCTCGCCTGCTTTGTCTCCTACTTCTCTGCCCCACTGCCCCGCTCCACTGACCCGCCTTGCTTTCCCCCAGCTCAGCAAGCACGCTCGCGCCCGTGCACCTGCTGTCTCCTCTGCCCCCAGATGTCCTTCACTTCATTCAGGGCCCTGACCACACAAGCCCCAGTAGTCACTCTCTCACCCCTTACAGAGTTTCTTTTTCTTCTAGCATTTATCACCACCTGATACATAACTAGTGGTTAGTTTGTTCATTTTCTGTCTTTCTCCACTAGACCATGAGTTCCACAGGAGCAGAGACTCAGTACGTCGTGTGTACTGCTGTCCTACCTGCCTAGAACGATGCTTAGCACATAGTCAACCGTTAATAAGCACTGGTTCAATGTCTAAATGAAGGGAGGCAGCAAGTTGGGATCCAGACCCCAAGTGGAGAGGCTGGCCTCGGAAAGCAGAAGGCACAGCCTTGCCTCTGAGAAAAGAAGAAACATGTCAAGAGGACCTTTACTGATAAGTTTAGTGATAGTTGGAAGTGGGGGACTTTGGTCACTTTTATACTTTAGAGCCTACCGCTGGGAAGGCAGGACAGTGGATTGAGGTAATCCATTGAGAGCGAGGACAGATGAGATTAAGAAGGAATGTAAGCAGTAAAGCTAAGAACTGACACCGCAGCACTTAGGGATAAGTAAAAAGATTGCCACACAGTTGTAGTCTAGGTGGCCCAGAATATTCAGGTCATTGGTTGGAACTCTTACATATCTGCATCTCAAGATAGATAGAGGGTTAAAACTCTAGATTTGGAGATCAGTGGGATATTGGTAGTGGTGGAAGACGGGATTGGGAGCTAAATCTGAAAGTGTTTAGAACAAGTCAACAGCCTGCCAAGGAAACTGTCAGCATCCAAGGTGTGCATGAAGGATGCAGAGCTGCTGAGAACGCAGAGGCTGCTGGGCAGCAGGAGATGAAGCGGAGAGAGGAGGCAGGGAAACCCAGGAGGGAGAAAACTTCAAAAAGAAGCGAGGAGTCATGGTGTCAAATGTTGAAAAGAGGTCAAACTGAAGAAGAAACAATTATTCCCAGTGATTATTAAAGAATTACAAGTTTGGCAATTATATTGTTACTAGATATTTACAGATTCTGTTGCATTAAAACAATGCTTAGTTTACTTGTGAAACTGCTGGTCAGTAGTTTTCCAAGCAGGACTGCACATTAAAGTCCACCAGTGAGCTTTTTAAATATTAATGCCTGAATTTTCTCCTCAAATAATTTCTGCAGGATGTCAGAGAGGTGAGGCCCAGACATCAGTTTATTATGAAAGCCCCAGGGGACTGTAATGAGTAGCCAGAGTTGAGAAGTACTATGTTAGAGGAAACTGGGTTTTCTACAATAACCGCATGGGAACACTCCATGCCTGGCACATACGGGGCAACCCCAGAGGGCAGAAAACTTCGGTCCTTGGGATAATGGAACCAATCTGTTGATATGCTGGTAGATCCTGCGTCGGCACCTAAGCGTGGAGATAAGGTCGCCCTCTCTGCCAAGTGCCTGCTGCCTATTTGCTTCCTGGGTTTGGCAGATCCCTCAAAGAAAGATCCTGGTCTGTCATCATCATCATCATATACTGAGCTCTTCATTGTACCAGGCACTTGTTAAGAGCATTACATCTGCATTAACTCAATTAACTCACTTAATGTGACCTTCCCATGAAGTAGGTTCAGTTTTTAATTCCTATTTCATGGGATAAAGAAACTAAGGCTCGTAAAGTGACATGCTCAAAAATCATGAAAGTCAAAAAAGGCTGAGCTGGGACACTAATCCAGCCCTGGCTCACCCTGCAGCCCAAGGTCTGAACCATGTCTACATCACACTGCTCCACTCCCATGCTGGGGCTGGAATCCTCTACCTATCTGGGCACCTCCCCCTTCAGCTTCCTAGGAGAATTCTCCCAGCTCTACCTCACCTTAGGCTGGGCCCTTCCTTGCAATGTACAGCTGTCCAAGATGCTGACATTAAATCCTTCCCTTGGTATTACAGATGAATTTCTGTCTTTTCCCTTCAACCTTTTATACACATTGACTTCTGTTAAAAGGACTCACCGTTACCAAAGCCTAGTGAAAATGAGAACTGATCCTTAAAAATCCATGCAAGCAGAACACAGGATTTTAAAACAAAGATACAGAATTATTATTTCCATGGCTTCAGCAATTAGTTCTCAGAAAAGAGCATTCCAGAGAAACAAATTGAGTAGAAATTCATGAACTAACCAAATCAGGCTTTATTATTGACAGTGTATTTCAATAAGGCATTACTCGCTATTGAGCAGGAAACCCGTTTCTTGTTTTTCATGCATTAAGTCTTGGGTCCTTTCTGCCACAAGTACTTCCCGGTGTTTGCTGTATTTCTCCATTTAAGCATCCATTACAAAGAGAAATTATTCCATGGGAACAATTTGCTTCCTGTTTATTAATCTCTGACTCTGTGAAAGCTCCTAGAAGGCAAGGGAATTTCCACAGGGGGGCCCTTGGCTTATAATTATCATCCCCTTGAGATCAGTAACCCAGCCAGCTATGTGGGGTTGCACCACTGAGACTTGCCCTGAATGCTCTGGTAAATCCATGTATAAACGGATGCAGTTAGTGAGAGCTGGGAAGTCGCCCGAGCTTACCAAAGACATCATCGTGTCCACTGGACTAACTTTGTTGGGATCTTGTATAAAAGCTTCTTTCCTTGTTCAGGCGTTGGTCTTTGGATGGGTTGTGTTTCCTGCACCCCCTAATCAAGTGTGCTGATCAAGAGTAACAATCACACACTGATTTATGGATATTCTGAACAGGATTGCAGAACTGAACAATTTGGAATCATCTGTTTGTGGGTTTCTCTGTCTTTTTTAACCTTAGCCCCATCAGTCAGGGAGATTTGGTTGAGTTTTACACTTAGTAGCTTGAACTACTAAATTAGTATGTGTGATTTTTGTTCATTTTACGAATATGAAATTTGATAATAAAATGTAATATTCTATTGCAGATCACATATGATATGTGCTCTTGTTAGGGATCATTCCCAGTTCTGATATGCGATCTGTGTCTACCTGTTTGACTCACTGATGAAGTATCCCTTTTTTATTTTAAAGACAAGGAAACTAAAGCCCAGAAATGCTAGGATGCCAGAGGCCCAGGGTATTAAGCAATTACACCATAGCTAGGGCTAGATTGACAGATGGTGTAACACCCACTGGCTGGTCCTCTCCACGCCACCACTGTCCCATAAACTTTACCTAACACTTCCACAGTCACAATTCTCATTTTGTGTTTTAGTAAATACTTCCTATCAATTACATAAATTATCATAGGCCCATATGCATATAAAATCCCAAAGTGACAGGTATTGTGGCACCACAACTGTATCTGTAGCTGGGGCATGCTGCTTCGCTTTCATCATTATATGTATCACTTTGTCACCATGTGTTTATGGCACCAGAGCTCTACAGTAAGGCTGGGCTCCCATCCCAGGATCCTGCCCTCTCTCTTCTCTTCTCTCTCCACATCTTCCCCCTAAGAAGCTTCATTTCCATCTATAGCTCCATTACAGCCATAAATAGTCGTGGTCCCCAAATTGCTGTCTCCATCTGAGCCTCTGATCAAAGTTCCTGACACATATTGCAATTGCCTACTGGACCATCACCACTAGAAAAATGCCAAGAAGTTGTCACTTGAGGCAACATGTTACTCTTGTTGACACACCTCTTTCCAAGACATAACATGAGTTCATGCTTAGTTGGCATGATGGCTTCAGACTGAGAACTCATCCAGCTCCTTTTCACTTTCTTATCTCTGCATACTCTGAAAAGCAAGAATAGCAATTCTCATGCTTCCCTCTAATCAAGACGATGCTTCACAGAACAAGGCTCTTCTTTCTATGAGAGGAGAGAAAAGAAATGAAGGAAAAAAAACTTAGCATTAGAAATAATCAAGGGGACTTCCAGTCGAGATGGAGGCATAGGTAAACATGGTTCAATTCCCCTACACAACCACATCAAAATTACAACTGGACCATAGGACAACCACCATTCAGAATCATCAGAAATCAAGCTGAATGGAAGTCCTACAACTACAGAATTAAAGAAGAAACTACATCAAGACTGGTAGTCAGGGCAGAGATATAGAATGGGCTGGTCCCACTTTCATGAGTGTTGCGTAAAAATCGGGAGGGATATCTCAGGAGCAAAGGGTCCTAGCCCCACACCAGAACCCTCAACTCAGGGTTCCAGTACCAGGAAGATAAGTCTCCATTACTTCTGGCAATAAAAACCAGGGGGGATTGAGGTTGTGGAAGGCAGAAACTGCTGGAGTCTCAGGTATTTCCTTTTAAAGGGCCCATGCACAGATTTACTTGGGCTCACTCCTTCTGAGCTCCAGTATGGGGCAAGCAGATTGATAGGCATCAGAGACATACAGGGAAGAAATGCATTGTCCAGCATCAGGGATAGAGCAGGGGGAAAACAGAAGTGCTGGCAGAGATTATTATTCCTTTTCTGAGTCCTCCTCCCACACAGCCAGCAGGAGGACCCACACCTGAGACTCCATCCACCTGGCTCACTGTTGGCCCCACCCTGGTGATTCCCTGAGGCCCTGCCCCACCCAACTTATGGGCCCACCCAAGCTATTTCCAGTGGATTTTCCATGTGAATGGCTTGTCTTGGCCCATGCTTCAGATTTTCCTACATTCTTTCAAACAAGCAGCACCTGGCTTCAGCAAGCCCCATACCTCTCACCAAGTTGCCCCAGGCCTGGTACAAACAGCAGCCAACCTTGGTTCATAGCTTGGCTTCACTTGGGAACCTCCAAGCCCAGCACAAGTAGCAGCCATCTGCAGATTCCTTTTTGCTTATGCTGTGTGACCCTGGACAGAACACACTCAGTGGCTGACCTTGGACATGCCAACAGCAATCAAGGCTCAACTACAACTGGAGGGTGTACACAGGTCACATGGCGGGCATACCTTAAGTACCCAGCTTGGGTAGTAGGGTAGGCTGTGTCACGGGACCCTACAGGACACCTACTAAAACTGGAAATGTCAGAGTTTGGGCTGCCTGTCACTACCAAAACCAATAAGTAGAGATAAGGATTGAATCTTTTGGGCTCTTTATTCAGATGGCCAGTGGTCTAAGAAGACAGCAGGTTATGTACCCTCAAAAACCAACTTAATATCTCCTTTCAAGCTGATCTTTATATAAGGAGAAGAAAGGGTGGATAAAGGGTTTGGAAAAAGGTTAATTGGATAGAAGAATAGGTATGGGGTTTAGAAATAAGGTTAATTAGATAAGAGTTGCAATCCAGCAGCAACTTTCAAAGGTCCTCTTTATCTGTCGATTAATAACTCTGTATCTGCATCACTGGCATTCCCTCCCTGAAACACAGTGGTTCAGATACCATCTCCATGGCTTGCAGGACTCCTTAAGTACAAAGGTTGAATTGCTTGTCCACCTCCTGGAGTGATGTGGTCATGGATTCCAGTTCCTGGTGCAACAGTTTTTCACAAGCATTAATCACTTAAGCCTATCAAGTAAGGCTAAAATATTTAACTATCGAGTTCCCCTTTCAAATTACATTAGGTCACTCTACTAAGCACAGAAGACATAGCAGCTCTACCCAATACATAGAAACAAGCACAAGGAGGCTACCAAAACGGGGAGACAAAGAAATGTGGCCCAAATGAAAGAACAGAACAAAACTCCAGAAAAAGAACTCAACAAAATAGAGACAAGCAATCTATTAGATGCAGAGTCCAAAACACTGATTATAAAGAGGTTCAGTAAACTTAGTGAGAACCTCAATAGAATAAAAAACATCCAGTCATAAATGAAGAATACACTAATTGAAATAAAGAACAATTTACAGGGAATCAACAGTAGAGTGGATGAAGTTGAGAATCAAATCAGCAATTTGGAATATAAGGAAGCAAAAGACAACCAATCAGGATAGCAAGAAGAAAAAAGAATACAAAAAAGTAAAGATAGTATAATGAACCTCTGGGAAACTTCAAGCACACCCAATGTTCACATCATGGGGATGCTAGAAGGAGAAGAGACAGAGCAAGAAACTGAAAACCTATTTGAAGAAATAATGACAGAAAACTTCCCTAACTTGGTGAAGAAAATAGACATACAAGTCCAGGAAGTGCAGAAAATCCCAAACAAGCTGAACCCAAAGAGGCCCACATCAAGACACATCATAATTTAAATGCCAAAGGTTAAAGACAGAGAGAGAATCTTAAAAGCAGCAAAAGAAAAGCAGTTACTTACCTACAAGGGCACTCCCGTAAGACTCTCAGTTGATTTCTCAAAAGAAACTTTGCAGGCTAGAAGGGATTGGCAAGAAATACTCAGTCATGAAGAGCAGGGACCTACAGCCAAGATCACTCTACCAAGCAAAGTTTTCATTGAGTCAAAGGACAAATAAAGAGCTTCCCAGACCAGAAAAAACTAAAGGAGTTCATCACCACCAAACCAGTATTACTTGAAATGTTAAAAGGTCTTCTTTAAGAAGAAGAAAAAGAAGATCAAAAATATGAACAATAAAATGGCAATAAATATATATCTATCAACACTCTAATCTAAAGACAAAATAAACAAACAAGCAGAATAAAAACAGAATTATAGATACAGAGAACATGTTGATAGTTGCCAGGTCAGAGGAGGTTTGGGAGGATGGGCAAAAAAGATGAAGGGATTAATAAGTACAAATTGGCAGTTACAGAGTAGTCATGGGGATATAAAGTATAGCATAAGAAATAGAGTAGCCAAAGAACATATATACATGACCCATGGACATAAGCAATGGTGTGGGGATTGCCTGACGGAGTGGGGTGGCTTAGGTGTGGGGAGGATAAAAGTGGGAAAAACGGGAAAACTATAATAGAATAAACAATTTAAAAAGTAAAATTAAAGAGAAATAATCAAAACAGAAGCATGTGCCAAAAATCTCTAGGGCAAAATATAGTTTTAACACCTCTGAAAGCTATCCTTGCTTTCACTGGCTTATTTATTCATTCATTTAATTAATATTTACTGAGCACTTATCATGTCTCAATTATGATCTAGGCACTTGGGAAACAGCAGAAGCAAAGCAAAGGCCCTGCCCTCAGGAGTTTAGAGTCCAGATAACAATGCAAAATATATATAATTTGTCCCTTTGTGATAAGATAACACAAGAGAGTTTAGGAAAATAAATCTGCATCAATAACAGACCATGTAATTTAAACCAGGCGAGGAGGAAAAGAGGGTATGAGAGGGAGTGAGGTGCAGTCAGGTGAATGGATTGGACCTCCCCACCTGATACATTGGTGGAACTGGGAAACTAAAGCGAATTTGATAGAAAAAATAGGAGGTGGAGGTCAAAGAATGAGATATTGACATAGAGAATTTAGAGGGGACCCAATTATGGGCAATGATGACATATCGGGTTGAGATATAGAAATGGGTAGATGAAGCAGGTGAAGGACAAGATCATGGGAGAAGATGGGGGTCAAAGGATTGATAGGATGAGTATTGGACACATTGTCCTCATGGATATTGAGGGTGCCTGTAATTATAATGGTTTTGGAGCTGGAGGGAGAGAAAGAGGGATCCTCGGGCTGAGTCTGTGTCCTTCCACCAGAGAACTAAATGGGAGTCAGGGAGTGAGCTAGAGCCTTAAACAGGCCTCTCAGTCTTCTGGATCTTAGCTGCCTCATCTGAAAATGAAATAGCACAAGTAAATAATCTATAAGATAATTTACAGTTAATAGCTCTAGTTCTGGATGACCCCAAAGGGACAAGCTGAGATGGCTGATTCAACCCTTTGGCTGCTCTGACAGGTAAAAAGGGCAAATTAGCAAGTGTATGAATTTATCTGTTTAAAAAGCACTTAGAATTACACTGTGAATTAGGCATTCCCTTATGAGATCCACTCTGGAGACCTTGCTAAGTGCCTTCATTAACCACAAAGGAAAGAAAATTCTATTCTACCACCGATACCCATCTCTCTCTTCTTTCTCTTCTTTCTGCTCTGTCACTTCCAGCACTGAAGAGCTGACACTGCTCCTTTCTGATCACATGTGACTTTCTCAACCTGGCATTTAAGAATCTCTACCAAAGGGCCCCTTCTAAACATTCAGTCACTCCCAGTGCTCCCCAACATGAGCTAATCAACTTAAACAATGCTGCTCAGGCCCTTTACTCCCCACTTCCCCCCACGGCCCACACCCTCTCCCTCTCACACACACACTCCTATAGAGGACAAAGCAATGTCAGCCTAGGGCCTGCCATGGACAAGTTCCGTATATGGTTACTGCTCAGTGTGGAAATACCCTTGCTCATCTGCCCTTGTCTGAGAGAACCTGCTTTCAGATATTGATGAGAAATGGTGACCAGTAACGGCCAATCCCCATAGGGAGTGGTCATTTGTTTGGTTTTGGGGTTTTTTCAGGATTTGTAGAATTATACTTAAATTGTATGATTGTTGTTGAAAATTAATTTACTTAAATATATATTAAAGCTGGGCAGTAATCAGATAATTGGGGAAAATGAGACAGATTTTCTCCTTATATATTATCATCTCTTTCTGTTTCTCTGCATTTATTTAAAAGTACCAAGATTAGTCAATGTTTGATCATCCTGGTTGAAATCCCCACATCCCTTGGTTTATCTGTTAAATGGCATTCAGAAGCACGTAAAACTATTGGTCAACACAATTGCCAAGGGTTTTACATTTAAAATAATAAAATGAAAATAATTTCAAGGAACCACATCCCACCCTCGTTCACCTCCATTTCTCTTATAGACAGTGTCTTTATGACAGTATTGATCTCTGGTGAAAATATGTATAATTTCTGTAATCTGTTGGAATTTTTAAACCTGGAGAGAAATTTCTTAAAATAAATAAACAAAATATAAGAGCGAGAAGAATTTATTTAAGGGCTCACATCCTGGGGAACAAAATCCGTGCTCAACATCATTATGATTGGAATGTGGTCGAATGAAACAAATCCCAAAGGGTCTCTGTGTTCCAGATGCAGCCAGAGTATTTTTAGTGCTGCTCTCCTTCAACTCATTAGGCCTACGTTCGGATGGGAGAACTCATCCTAATGCCCGGGAGACTTGACAGTATGGGATTTTTGTTCAGGGCTTTTTAAAACCAAAAGTGTATGCTATTCTAATACAAATGAGGAGGAGGAAGTGGAGGATGATGACGGTAATAAATATATCTTATTCTCTCTTAAACGCATATGAACAAATCAGACACAACATTGTTCTCTACCAGAATAGGGCACACTGTTCACTGCTGAGCAATGAAGAAGCAGACTCCCTGATGGCTCACTTGAAAATATGTTCAATAGAGTCTTACCAGGACTGGGTCACTTCATGTGACAATCTCCAACAAAATGATGGCACAGCTACAGAAAGACACACAGGTCATTTTGATGTGAAATCCCTATCCCTCATCCAGAACAAATTAAAAATACACACAGATTTCTCTTCCTCTGTGAAATGCAGAGCCACCGTTTGCAGGGACAGTGGAGACCTTGTTTCAGGTAAGCTCAGCCACACTCAAATCGGTAAACTCCGTGAGACCACAATTACTCAGAAAAGAACCCTGAATATTTCTTCCAAATAAATACGATTCACTGGTACCTATGTCACATTTAAAAAGCAAATGTAGTTGTTCATAGATTTGTCTATAATTATAGACTGGAGGTTTTTTGTTGTGCTTTTTACATTGCTAACACCCACTAGTCTATGGATATCAACCTGAACTCTTTTTAGTTATACTCAGTAAGAAATCATGTTAAAAATGCTTTTTCCAATTACTTATTTGCCTGTTAGTTTTCATGGTGGTGTTACATAATCATATGTGAGTGTTTCCCTTTAGTACTTCTAAAGTTTCACTTTTCATATTGAAAATTTAAAGCAGTGCCAAATTAATTTTGGTTAAAAATGTATACTAGGGATTTAATGCTATTTTTGCCAAATGGGGAGACAGTCATCCTGTATCCTTTATTCAAACGATCTCTCCTGTCCTCACTCATTTGAAATTCCTTTTTTATCAAACACTAAATTATCATATCTACTTTGGCCCTTTTCAGGACTATCTACTTATCCTCTTGGTCTCATTTCTCACCACCCCTACCTGCCACATCTACCTTAATCTTTAAACTCAGGTCATACTTAACTACCTACAACCCCAGGTTGGACCATCCTGTCTTACACATGCTGTTCCCTCTCTTTAGAGTGACCTGGCTTCTCTCATTCTCCCACAAACACCTATCCTTCCTCAGCCCACCTCCACCATTGAGAAACCTTGCTTGGCCCATTCCGTATGCCCAGTCTGGACTAGATGCTACTGCCATGCACCTGATACTGTATCTATTGTTCTACAATAACTCTACTTTTTTTTTTCCACCAGACCAAGATGTTCTGGAAGGCAAGGAACGCTTCTTGTTTATTTTTGTAACCTTCAGTGTCTAACCCAGTGTTCGCTAGATACATTAATTAAACCTAGCCAGCGCCTACTACTCACAAGAACTACTTGCTATTGCCTGTAATTTATACTCTTTAGATGCTAAAGGACTTTCTGCCAGCATCTCCAGCCAGGTCTCCCATGGGTACTAGTGGGTGGGCCCGATTCAAAATTCTGTTCCCTCCAGACACCCCTGTCTAGATATAATGACTCATCTGTCCCCATCCATCCCCAAGATACAACATAAATTCTCATCCAAGGTAATGCAATGCACTCGGATGGCAATAGATCCTTTAGAACGCTGATGGAGAGAGGGCTTGGTTGTGTCTCCTACCACTCAAATGCCTGGCTTTTAATAAAAACCCCAGTTGAGAAGAATGTCATCATTGAGCAGAACATCCATGAAACTTCCCTTTGGGCAGTATTCTGTCACAATAACCACATCTGGCACTCCAATGAATCTGCAAATGGTTGGATGACCTAATTCTCTGGAAAATTCAATAACACAGACCAGAAAGGATTTATCTGGATCATGATTTCCTAATTCTCGCTTTAAAATTTGACCTAGTTTTTCCGACTACATAAAGAAACAATTATTCTCCTGGATTTAATGTGGTGTACAAATAAAACTTGCAAATTCACCCACTGTGATGCAGAATAAAATAGTTAGAAAAAATACCATTGTCATCACAATTCATTCTGGACCAGGCACTTTACATCCAATATCTCTAATCTGTACAACAACACTGCTGGTAGCTATGATTATCTCCACTCTAAATGAGGAAACTGAGGCTCAGAGAGGTAAGTAACTCGGTCAAGGTACCCCATAGGTAAGAGAGCCAGATACTAAGCCTGACGTTGCCTAATTCCACAATTCACTCATGGGTATTATTTTTTTTTAACATTGCCATAGTGCATTCACTCCAATATAAAATACAAATGCAAAGAGAAAAGTTTCGTTTTTCTTAAAAATGTTGCTTTGGAAATAAAAGGCACCTCTCGCAAGCTAAGAAGTGACAAGCTTTTCAGTCTTTCCACACCTACCTCTCATGTTTGTTTCTCTTTAAATAAGGAGTGCCCCACCCCCACTCCTGGAGAGGGAGAAGGCTCTCCCCAATGCCAGGCCTGAGACATGCATTTCCGTGTCATTAATTACAACAGCTGCACCTTCAGCACAGAGGCACAGGTGCTGCTTTGCATAAACCAAGGATTGACTTGCAGATTATGCATGGGGAATTTGCCAGTCATAGCATTTTTTTCCAATCAAAGTTGTACCACCTTTTCATCTTAAAGCTTGTTTCCAATCATCAACCCTTGGATTAGATCACAAATGAGATGACCTACATGGTATAGCACAGAGCATTACTTTCGAAACTGCTGGTGAGTGGAGGATTAGTTATGCTTGTACAGTCCCAATGGGTAGATGAAGGGCCTTCCACTCCCTCCCCGCTCTTTGAGAAAGACTGGGTGGAATGCTCTGGTCTCTCCCATCCCAGACTCACTTTCCACTGAGAGAGCAGGCTGTCTGATGGGCGAGAGCTCACACTCAGTGTGCTGCAATTAATGGTGTGCAACATCATTGCATTAAATTCCACCTCCTGAGTTTCTGCTCCACATCATACGCTCCCCAGACCAATCCCTCCTAGGTGGTGCAGACCGGCCATTCTTTTCGTTTAACATGTGACTTGGTGAGTATGGCAGGCTTGTGGTGCTGGCATGTTATTATTTGATAAGTGACTGTATGTATGCTTTGCAGGTATAGTTTCTCACTTGCTCACTCAGCCATGTGTCTGAGCATGTGAATCTAATAAACTTTGGTTCAAGCTGGGTGAAAGAAGCATGAACAGCAACTCCACACCAAATATAGTTCTCCTCCAATCCAACTTTTACCAAAGTTTACTTTGGGTATCAGGGGCCTCTCTCTCTATGAAAGGAGTGGCACTTTTCTCTCTATTAGCCCTTATGTGTGTTCCCCATTGGTTAGAATCAGAAAGAACAAGAGGGCTGAATAGCAACCTGAACATTTAACAACTGAGAGTTCTTAGAAGCCAGGTTCTGAAAATATTCTCTATTGACTTTAGAATGGCACCAAGCCAAGAGCACATAAAGAAACCCCTCCTGACTGCAAGATGAGACCTGATGGATAGCATATTAAGAGAATGATCATTTGTGCTTTAATCTACAATGCGCTTTTTATATACAAATGAAGTTGATGGTGCTTTAGTTTGCTGAACCTGGCGAGCCACAGAATCCTTACCAAAGGTCAAGAATTGTGAGTTAAACGGTATGTGGCTGCCAAATACTGCAAGTTACTTTGTTACTAAAAGATTAGTTTCAGTATTAGGACTATTTTGCAAAACTATAAACTTCCACCGAATCCAGTCTCTCCTAACCAATATAATAAACAGCTGCCAGCCCAGTGTCTTCCCCTTTTTTCCCTACCTTTTTTTTTAATTTGAAGAGGAAGATGAAGACTGACATATTGCCCCATTAGTCTTGGGAGTAAGAAAAAAGGGGGGAAAGCAGTGTGTGAGCAAGGTCTATGGCATAGGCATTGCACATCGTTTTCTTCCTCTATAAAAATAGATTCTTGTCATTGGGTCCAAAAGGCCAATTCACAAGGGCATAGGTCAGAGGTCTAGTGTCACAATAATATATATAAAGAAGATTTGGAGTTTGAAATGACTTAAGTCCAATGTGAGCCAGCAACATGAAAGCACCAACAGAGAGGCTACTGCCATTGAGGGTGCCTGGGCAAAGACGTGCTGTCAATGTTAGGGAGGAGTGCTATGCCCTGTACTGGCAGTGTTGGGCTCCATCCCAGATGCCACACTTGGAAAGAAAAGTTGGTCGGCAGGCTGAAGAACAATGCAGTTGAGAAAAGGCTTTGGAACCTGTGTGTCATGAAGAAAAACAAGGATGTTCAGCCAGGCGAAGAGAAAGCTTAAAGGAGTCCTGATATCCCTCCTTCCCAGGAATCCAGCATGCTGCTGCCCCCAGAGTGGACCACCTGAGGTCTTGGGCAGTACTCATTTATCTAATTGAGTAGCCCCCATGAGCACTCTGCTGTATTTACCGGTCTGCCACTACCATGATGTACTTGTTGCACCCAGGTGTCAAGCTAGAAGGCTGGGATCAATTAGCAATTATAATTAAAGCTGAATATAATTAACAACATAACAGTGAGATATTCTTGTTTAATTTCCTGAAGCTGGGAGACTATGACATTCTTGACAGAAGATAATAAATATAAATAAAGCTCCCAAATTCAAATAAGCATTTGAGTCACATCCAAATAACTGTTCACCAAGCCATTGTTACAAAATGGAAATTCACTAGCCCACACATGTAGATTAATTATGTTAATTAATGATTTTTGGTCCACTACCAATTGGCTTGGATGCCCCTGCTCTCTTTAAGTACTTTTAAAAATAGCCAATGATTGCACAATTGGAATGTACTTAATGCCACTGGACTGTACACTTAAAAATGGTTAAGATGGTAAATATCATGTCATGTATATTTTACCAAAATAAAAAAAAATTTTAAGAAATACCATGGGGTAGTGGTAAAAGTATAGGCTTTTGAGTCCAACAGAAAGGAGCATAAATTATGGCTGGGCCACCTACTGGCTCTGTAACCTCAACCAAGTTGATAAGCCTCCATGAATCCAAGTTCCTTCCTCTAAAACATGGAGTAATAATGTCTACCCATCAAGTGAGGTAAATAGTTGGAGATAAGGAGTAGAAATGATACACAGAAAGCACCCAGAGTTTGACATAGCAGCTGAGGATGTGTTAGATTCATCGTAAGGACCAACGGGAGGAATTCACAGCAAGACCCACTGGCATTCAGGATAAGGCAGATTTGCTAACAGAACTGTTGAAGAGGAGAAGAGACATCCCCACAGAAAGACTGCAGTTCTGTAAAACCATGGCTCTGGAGAAATAACAACCCAAGAACCAGAGGTTCAAAGAGGTTCACTCCGCAAGACTGAGTCTCCTAATCCATGCCGCAGGGCGAAGGGGCCACTGTTAACAGCAGACAACTGCTATGCAGTCTCAGGCTTCCCAATGGGAGTGAGTCATTGTTTGCGGCCACCAGCCCCATGTTTTTGATTGCCTTACTTGCTTCACTTCCCCACGAATCACCTTGGAGAGAGTGCATGTCTTCTTGATCCTCCTTATCAGGTAGGAGTGTCAGGCAGGCCTCAGTCCTTCCATCACTGTAACAAGAGAAGCCACTTGGACTCTTATTCGTATGAAATCAGAACTGTGTTCCCACCTAACCAATGGATAAAGCTGAAGCAGGGTCACCCCCTGCCCCCGCCCCAGGACAGCTGGTTTGATGAGAAGGCAATTTTCTCAAGAATGTGAAAGACACTCGCTTGTGGGGAGGCTTGGGAAGTTGGAGCAGCTACCTGGTATATTAATATGCCCTTCCCATTGAAACCCTTCCCTGGGGGTCCTGGCCATTGGTTTTAAGACTCGGGGAGGGGTAAGAAATGAAGAGGCAGAGGTAAGGATTACCATTTCAGTGCACAGCTTTAATAATTTTTTCTACATTGTGTTCTGAGCTTCTCCAGGCATCACCTTCTCAGAGCTCCTATAAAATTGTATAAACCTCTCTTAATGCATTATTTTGGACTATTTGCTTAAGTACCCAGATCTCTAGACACTGTGAGAAACCTGAGCATAGCAACTATGTCCTTTTCTGTTTGTATTCCTTGCACCTTCCAGAGGCAAGTGCAGAGTAAGCTTTCAACGTAAGGTTGTTGAATAAATGAATAGAGATCTTGGGCTGAATGAGCTGAAGAACAAGGAAAGGAGGACAAAGAAGGAGCAAAAAACTACTACAGAGCACTGACTCCTTTTGCTTTATACACTTTGTCTCAGGTGATGGTTTAATCCTAATAAGAATCCAACCAGGTTAGGCATTATTATTATCTTCTTTGAACAGAACAAAGAAGTAAAGTAATTTATCCAGAAATGTCCATTAGTGAGTGATGAGTCAAGATTCGACCCATATCTGACAGTTCCTAAGCCCAGGTTGTTTTCTCTAAAATACAATACAGCCCAGTCCCTTTCCGTGGTTCTGTGTCTCTGCCCTTCTCTACTCTGCACAACTCCCTGCCTATCCTTAAAGCCTCTCCAACCACCCAGAGAGCTGTTAGTTTTATGACAATTCCAAGTCCTAAGGACCTATGCCAAAGTATTTCTATGTTCTTCATGTAGAAACTATTTAAAAGAATAGATTAATTATACATTAGCGAGGTGCTACTTTCATTCTCACAAAAGTGATAAGATGCCTTTGCTGTGAAAATATGGTAGGAAATAAATTACCAGTTACACTTCGTTAAAACAAAATAGTTCTAACAAACATGAACCCAGCATGCTAAGAGAAAATTGGGATAGAGAATTTGAATTGGGATCAGCTAACGAATAGATTATATCCTCTTGTCAATGACTCTAAATAACTTCAAATAGTGTGCAAATCATTGTAATGTATTCATCTAATTGTATCTTCTCAGAAGGATCAATGAGTTTGATATTTTCATCTTTTTTTTTCAAAAGAGAGAGGCACGGACGGAGAGAAACATCTATCGGCTGCCACTGGTACGCACCCCAACAGACCAGGGACCAAATCCGCAACCCAAGCATGTGCCCGGATCAGAAACTGAACCAACAACCTTTCGTTTTGTGAAACAATACCCAAACAACGGAACCACACTGGTCAGGGCAGATATTTTCATCTTTTAATGCAGACAAATCTATCAATATTTTCCTTTTGAGTTTATCCAATGCTTTTTTATTTTATCCAAAGCTTATAAACTCCTTTCTAGAAATTCATTTTGCTTTCATTTTTCACAATGGATTATTTAAATCATCTAGAATTAACAGAAAATAGAGTGAGATGAGGTTATAATTTGATTTTCCCATACGATTAATCTATTGTTCCAGCACAATTTATTGAATAAGTCATCCCTTCTTCACTAATACTTGAACTTTGTCACATATTTATTTCTTGGGTGCCCTTTTGTCCATTTCAAACATCCTTTCTACCCAAATCTATTTGCCAAGTCTTTTTTCAGCAACACTCTTATAATTACTTTAACTTTCTATTATTTTTTAGTATCAAAGAGTGAAACTACACCCTCTTGATGCTATTTTTTTTAATGTCCCTGGATATTCTTATCTGTTGACTTTTCCAAATGAAACTTGGAATCATTTTGTTAGCATGGTTCTGAAGCATCTGAGCGAGGCAAGGAGCAGGCAACAGGGGAACAACAAGTACTGGCCCCGCTTCTCTCAGGCCAGCAACACTGCCTTTTCACGTGAGAGGAAGCAAAGGCAGTCCATGAACCGTTTTTCTCCACCCAACTTCAGTTCCCTACAATTTTCGGAAGTCTGTATTTAGAAGCTTCTTTCATGTCAAGTAGAATTTAGCAAAACCGGGTCTAGTGAAACCTACAGTAGACCTGTTAGAACGGGTTGGATGGCGATGGTTAAGTGCCGGGCCTTCTGAGAGACAGAACCACTTAATCACAATGCCTGTGACGCTTATAGGAGACAATCTCAAAATTACTTAGAAATCTAAAGGGGAAAACATTGTCAGAGAGGTAGCTTTTTGGTAAATGGTTTTGCTATCAAAACTGGGCTGTGTTTTTTCGACTTAAAGAATATTTTTTAATTAAATAGACTTTCTCCCCAATAATTGATAGAATATTGACCTGATAAAATAGTCTCCATAGAGAATTTAAATCATACTAAAACTGTCTATTTGAATTTTGAGTATTCATCCCTTTTTTTGTTTTTTAGGTATTTTCTTGAGAAGCTGGGTAAGGATGCATCAGGGGATGTTAAACGGATACCATTAAACCATTATAATTGTTATTTTAAGGAGAAGTTAGAAAGAAACATACTAGGTGCTCTGCTGTGTAATTTCCCACCATCTGACACAGAGTCTAGATATTTTTTAAGTTAAATTTGCACTACTTTTAATCAGCAGTAGGAAAAACCTGGGTTAACAGTAAAGGAATGTGCTTAGAATCCAACAGACTTGATTTGTAATCCTGCCTCCACTTAAAACTATTTGAGGACCACTCTGGCCAGGCGGCTCAGTTGGTTGGAGCGTTGTCCCGTGCTCCAAAATGTTGCTGGTTCAGTTCCCAGTCAGTACATATCTAAGTTGCAGGTTCAAGCCCTGGTCAGGGCACATATGGGAGGCCACAGATCACATTGATGTGTGTCTCTCTCTCCCCAGCCCTTTTCGCCTCTCTCTAAAATCAGTAAAAAACAAATCCTCAGGTTAGGGTTAAAAAAATAAAACCATTTCAGGTCTTGTGATCAAGATGGCACGAAGTTAAATACGGTACTCACATCCTCTCACAACCATATCAAAATCACAACTAAACTACCATCATTCAGAACAACCATCATTCAGAACTACCTGAAATATAGATTAATAGAAATCCTACAACTAGGAATTTAAAGAAGAAGCCATATCAAGACCTACAGGAGGGGTAGAGATATAGAATGGGCTGGTCCCACACCATGTGTGGCAGATAACACTTAAGAGGGGTGTCTCAGCTGAGGAGTGAGGGGTCTCATACCAGGCCCCCAAGCCCAGAGTTCCAGTGCTGGGAAGGGAAGTCCCCATAACTTCTAGCTGTGAAAACCAGGGGGAATTGAGGCTGAGTGAGACAGAGGGCTCTGGAGTCCCAGGCAGCTCCTCTTGAAGGGCCTGCACACAGACTTACTCTGACTCACTTTTTCTGAGCTCCAGCGCTGGGAGACCAGCACAAAAGGCACCAGGGACATATGGGAAGAAACCGAAGTGTCTGGCATCAAGGTGAGAGCTGGAGGAACAGCTTTCTCTCAGACAAAGTGCTGGTAGAAGCCACTTTTCCTTTGATGAGCCCTTCTTTACAGACCCAGCAGGCAGGCGCCATAGCTGAGTCTCCATTAACCTGGCTATCACTGTTTTCCCCACCCTGGTGACTCCCAGAGATTCTGCCCCACCAAACTTGTGGGCCCACCCAAGCTGTTTCCAGTGCCTTTTACCCACAAATGGCCTGGCTTAGCTCATTCTTCAGGCTTTCCTAAAATCTCTCAAGCAAGCTGCACCTGCCCTCAGCAAGCCCTGTACCTCTCACTAAGTGGCCCCAAGCCCAACGCTAGCAGCAGCCAGCCTTGTTTCACAGCTTGGCCTCTTTTTAGGCACCTCCAAGCCCAGCACAAGTAGTGGGCAGCTGCAGATCACTTTGCAGGTCAAATTGGGTGGCCCTGGAGAGAACACAGTAGATGCTGACCTTGGCCTGCACTTCCCAGGATGGCCCAGAGCCAGCGTGCCTGGTGGACAACTACGGACCACATCGAAGCACCACCCAGCCACCTCCATAGTGACACACTCGAGGGGTGGATTCAACGGACACCAGAGTCCCACTGAAGTAACTACTGCTCTGTGGCACGGGCCTCTGCACAACTGAGCCTCCATAGGTGTCAGTGGTCACAGGCAGTCTTGGCAGTGGATTAGCCTGGGGGTAAATCCCTCCCATTGATATACCAACAATAACTAAGGCTCAACTACAACAGGAGAGTGTACACAGCTCATAGGCAGGGGGTTTGGGAGAGAGCACAACTGGAATGCCCAGCTTGCATGATCGGGGAGGCTGTGCCACTGGACCCTAGAGAACACCTACTACATTAAGCCACTCTACCAAGACCAGGAGACATAGCAGCCCTACCTGATACATAGAAACAAACACAGGGAGGCTGCCAAAATAAGGAGAAAAAGAAGCATGGCCCAAATGAAAAAACAGAGCAAAACTCCACAAAAAGGACTAAACAACGGAGACGAGCAATCTACTAGATGCAGAGATCAAAACACTGCTTATAAGGATGCTTGATGAACTTAGAGGAAGAATAGTTGAACTTAGAACTTCAACAGCATAAAAAAGAAAATAGAAACCATGAAGAAGAACCAGTCAGAAATGAAGAATACACTAACTGAAATGAAGAATAATTTATAGGGAATCAGTAGAGTACATGAAGCCAAGAATCAAATCAGCAATTTGGGATATAAGGAAGCAAAAAACACCCAAAAGGACAGCAAAAAGAAAAAAGAATCCAAAAAAGATAAAGATAATATAAGGCACCTCTGGGACAACTTCAAGTGTACCAACATTCATACCATGGGGGTTCCAGAAGGAGAAGAGAGAAAACAAGAAATTGAAAACCTATTTCAAAAAATAATGACAGAAAACTTCCCTAACCTGGTGAAGGAAATAGACACGCAAGTCCAGGAAACACAGAGAGTCCCAAACAAGATGAACCAAAAGAGGACCACATCAAGGAACATCATAATTAAAATAAAAAGGTCAGAGACAAAGAATTTTAAAAGCATCAAGAGAAAAGCAGTTAAGTTACCTAGAAGGGAGCTCCCATAAGACTGTAAGCCAATTTCTCAACAGAAACTTTGCAGGCCAGAAGGGATTGGCAAGAAATATTCAAAGTGATAAAAAGCAAGGAACTATAACCAAGATTACACTACCCAGCAAAGCTATCGCTTAGAATCAAAGGACAGGTGAAGAGCTTCCCAGACAAGAAAAAGCTAAAGGAGTTCATCAGCATTTATTATCAGTACTATATGAAATGTTAAAAGGTCTTCTTTAAGAAAAAGAAAAAAATCAAAATTATGAACAATAAAATGGCAATAAATACATATCTATCAACAAATGAATCTTTAAAAAGATAAACAAAGAAGTAGGACAGAAACAGATTCATAGACCCAGGGAACATTTTGATAGTTTCCAGATGGGAGGGAGGTTGGAGAGATTGGTGAAAAAAGGCGAAGGGATTAAGAAGTACAAATTGGTTGTTATAGAATAGTCGTGGGGATGTAAAATACAGCATAGGGAATATAGTCCATGATATTCTAATAACTATGTATGGTGTCAGAAGGGTACTTGATTTATGAGGATGACCGCTTAGTAAGTTATATAATGCCTAATCACTGGGGCGTATACCTGAAACTAATATAATACTGTATATCAACTGTAGTTGGAAAATAAAAGTGATTTTAATTTAAGTAAATAAAAATATAACTGGAGGCTTCACCAATTCAATAGAAAAAAAGACTATTTAAAAGCCCTGGGCAAGTTTATATAACAGCTCTTTCTCAGTTTTCTTGTGGATACTGTTGGGAAGATAAAACTGACCTGTAGGATTCAAGGATTAGGAATAATACATATAAAGGGTTTTGTACAATAGTTGGCATAAAGTAGGTCCCTGACATATATTAGTTATTAATGCCACCAATAATATAAACAGTCTAATTTTCTTATTATTTCTAGTCTAAGAGCTCACTAACTATGTTGAGTGCAGGGAAAATGTTGTAGACGATTCTCATAGTCTACAGAGCTTCTGTCTAGGAATCCAAGTTCTTGCTCCTGGCTTGAATGGTATTCAAGGGAGCCCAATGACTGCAGCTCAAGCTTAGCACAATGAAGGGAACATGTCCCTGCCCCACACTGAACACACATTCAGGAGACAGCCTATTAGATACCAGTCTGGGTGAAGTGCTGCTTCCTGGAGAGCCATGAGCAGCTGAGCAAATGCTATCCCCAGTGCCCCAAGTGGCCATGACTCCTCAGCCACCTAATGTGGTAACAGGGGTACAATTTGAACTGAATTAGCCTAACTGCAAAATCTAGGCTCTTAACCACTATTCTGTGCTTGGCAATTTGTCTCCCTTCATCGAGAGATGCAGAGGTGCAAATGTCCCTGCATCTTCAAGGGCTGATGGAGCTCCTAGCTGTGATTACTCAATTTCCTCCTAGAGCTGCTCACTCATGATGCCAGTAATCTCTTCTTAACACTCCTAGCACAGAATTAAAACCTGAATATCATTTCATCTGCTAACATTTCTTAATCAAGTCCCCAAACCAAAAAGGAAGAAAACAGCTGTCTTTTCCATTGTATCATCTGTCTCCCGAGCTATCCAGGAATCTTCAGGATGACTGAAGCCCCTCTCACAGCCAATCACAATGACTCTGGGTCCTCGGTGATTCACAGACAAAAGCAGAGGAGGACTGCTCAGCAACTAGAAAGGAGTAAAATCATAGTTATGACAGCTACAAATAGCTTTCATAAGCCTCCTGTAAATTGGGCTAAAAAATGAGAATACTCCAATATGCTATTTACTTGTTATCAAAAAATACGAAGTTCCACTTCAAAAAATAGTAATAAGCCTTTATTGCCTCCTGATAGGTGGAGCCCAGTTAGGAGCTTCCAAGGAGCCAGGGTTGGAGTTCAGCCACTCCCTGGTCTGGGAGCCCTGCTGATCACAGCTAAGCAGCAGTTGGTTAATCACAGAAGGAAACTGCTGACGCCCATGCCAGAGATGCTGTGGGGCCATGGTGGGAGTGGCAGCAATGTGCTGTCTACTAACGACTCAGCCTGGATGACCAACAGCTCCTGTTGGGCTCACTGCCCGTGTTTGTAGGAAGCATCCGCAGGAGTCATCTTCATTTAGCCCAGAATGGAGGTTAAGGCAGGAGGCCTTAGAGCATGGAGGAAGTCTTGCTACTGTCCCAGGGTTGCACCTGCCTACAATCCCAGCAACATGAGAGCAAGTCATGGGCTTCTTCATGTGTCCTGAGCATTGGTGGTCTGTTCCCTGAAGCCCTTGAAAGTTGTGCTGCTTTCATTCAGCCCTTTACGGGGCACTAGCTAGGTGCCAGGCGCTGACAGGATTGCTTTGTTCAAGCCAACAAATATCTGCTGAGCACATACCATGTGCAAGTGCTTTAATGCAGAGGAAGGACTTATGCCTATAGGAGGTGGCCTTCCAGACTCAGTGTGTGTGAGTTCTGCTCAGCTCGGTGCCCACAGCAAGAGCAGCCTGGTTTACCAGAAAGAGCATGAGACCAGGAGCTAGAAGGTTTAAGTCTTGGTTCTACCCCTCCCCCTGTACAACTTAGGCAAGTCACTTAACCACCCACCTCAGTTTTCTCATGTGCTAAAAGGAACCTGATAGGCTAAGACCCAATGAGATGGATCTAGGATGATGATTATTAAAATTTAAGGAGAGCCTTGGCTGGTGTGGCTCAGTGGATTGAGTGCTGGCCTACGAACTGAAGGGTCATCAGTTCAATTCTCAGGACACATGCCTGGGTTGCAGGCCAGGTCCCCAGTTGGGGACAAGCAAGGGGTAATTGATCGATGTTTCTCTCACACATTGATGTATCTCTCCCTCTCTTTCTCCTTCCCTTCCCCTCTCTCTAAAAATAAATAAATGAAATTTTAAAAAATAATAAAACTTAGCGGGAGAATAGAAAAAATGTATGTTATTTCTATTTAATTTAACCATTATAGCAAGACTAATGCAATTCCCTGATTAAGTAAGACATGGGGAAATTGAAACATAAAATCAACCCCAGGAAAGTAGGTTTATTTTCACAGATTGATTTATTCGCAGAGCTGCTGCCCTTTATTTTTTGGTGTCCACCTCATTCGGTGCCCAGTCCCAACATGCAGAATAGCCCCACCTCCAACCCTTCCAGAATTACTGGACCTTAGCAGTGGAAGGGCCCTCAGCCCACCTCATCCAGTGTTCTGCTTCCACAGGATCCCAGGAACCAACATCCTGCTTGAGGTTTCCCTTTATTTGCTTGAAAGCACACAAGGGTAAGGCATCGTTGTCTGTCAATGTGCCACTCCGTTCCTACCTAGCTCTGATGAGTAAAAACCATAGAATCCAAAACCTCCCCAGATAGCCAACTCTTACTAGTCCTAGTTTGTATCCCTGAAGCTACCTGAATTCACCTAACCCCTCCTCCCCAGAGCAGTCTTTGACACAGTCCCTCATCCCCCTCTCCTTCATAAGAACTCCCGTAAACTGCTTAGGGGTTTACAAAGCACTTCCTCACAGGTCATTGGAAAAATGACATTCTGAAGGAGGAAGGGGACCCACACTCTGTCATTGCTTGAGTGCTATTAACAGAAATGAGTTCATTCAGAAGTTGACATTAGGCATAAAAAATAGGCATGACCTTTTTAGCCAGACCTTAGGGAAAAGATACTAAAAATATGTCTACGTCCTCAGGCACAATGGTCTGAGCCGACACTATGAATAACCCTCCACACTCCCGGAGACTCAGACAGGCAAGAGCCAGGGCCTGCCAACCAATTATTGTGGGAGTACACTGCGAACCATCAGCCAGGGCTAGCCTTTGTCCTCTAAGAGATGAAGCATGACCCAGAGCAACGGAGGCCTCATCCACTCCTGGGCAGTGAGGTGGGCGAGGGAAGGAGAACAGGTAGACTATGAGGGTTTGAGGGGTTGACCATATTATAATCATAATAATTTCCCTCAATATTTCAGCCATGAACAAAGCCTTGGACTCAAGTTAACTGACAATGAAACTCTAATAATGGTGCTGTTGATTAAAATGAAATAGCTGACTATGCTAAGTCCAGGTCACTGGGTCATGGAAGGACTTAATCCCACATAAGTATTATCACTATTAAGAACAGTAATATTAAAATGTATTGAGACAGCCACTGTGCTTTGCCTATATTATCTCATTTAACCCTCACAACAACCCTACAAGGAGGTACTATTATTATCCTCATTTTACAGTTGAGAAAACAGAACTGATAGCAAGTTAATTAACTTGCCAAATCACACAACTGATAAATAATTTACTCTAGACCCATATGACTCAGGTTCAGGTTTTGTGTCTTAACCAAGACACAAAAACAGAAAAAAAGAGGCCGCTTTCCATAGCCAACCAGTTATAAAGCCATTCAGACCAGACCAGGGTCTCTATTTACGTACCGTTTGCTCCTACATGTAGACTCCTGAGAAGAAAGCAGGAGAGGTCTCTGACTGATGTGGATCCTCTGGGGGCCTCCAGACCCAGTGCCCTGCCAGCTGCAATCTAGGCTTTGCCTCAGCTGCCTATCGCCTCACACCTGGGCTCCCCTGCCCATACTGCCACCTGTGCCAGCTTAACCTCGACAGAGCAGAGGCACCTTTTCCTCCAAGCCTGTGCTGAGTCCCTGGACCCTTAAACCCAGCAGGTCTATCCAGAAAACCACAGCCCATCTGTTCTTCCTTGTCAGTCATCCCCTTCCACAGGCGCTAAGCTCAACTTGCTTGGGGGTCTGCCGCAGCTGTCTGCTTCCCCTCACCTGCATTAAACTTATGTGACTATGAACCTGGCTTTACGCATTGCATTCTCATGCCCATTTAAAACCTTAAGAGGCAATAAAACACGTGGCTACAGCCCACCAGACCTGAATTCAGTTTTGGGTATGCCATTTGGAAGATGGGTAACCTTGGGCAACTTTCTTAAACTTAGCCTCAGTGTCCTTCTTTTCCTGAGGTATAATTGATATGACATTATTAGTTTCAGATGCAAAATGTAATGATGCGACATTTGTATTAGCCTCAATTTTCTTATCTATAAAATTGGATTTTGAAGATTCAAAGAGGTAGGATACAGAGGCCCTTACATGAGCTTGTATTCAATAAATGTAAGTTCCTGTCTCCAAATTCATTTTAACTTTACTGCCTAACCCAATCCTAACTTGAGTATTCCCTGAGAGCCTCCTACCCAAACACTACCCAAGACCTAGCTCTGAGTTCCTGATTTGTTTTTAACTACCCTTCCTATCGTAGGGCTTCTCCAAGCTGATAGCTCATTATATCAAACCACACTGGAGCTACAATGTTCACCTATGGCCTGTGGTTTACAGAGAGCTGGAGAGGGAAAGCACCTGCAAGAACAAGTCCCCCAAGGTCATACACCTGAGAGAGCTGGGATTAGAACCTGGGTTCAAATAATTTGCCTACTTGCTCCAACTGTTTTAAATCGAGTAAAAAGTAAACAGAAGTTTCTTGGCAATGACATTCCACTTATATGGTTTTTGTTATAATAACTGTGATCCTCAGAATCCCGTAAGTTGAGTCATCTAAAAATCCTTTTCTATGAACTCGTTTTATCCTCACAATAAACTATGAAGTGATAAAAGCTATGGTTGACACCTTAATCTGGACATAATCAGTTGGAGGGACTATAGAGGGAGCTCTTACACCCTATGTCCTGGAAAAGCCCTGAAGGAAGAACTCTGTCTATAACAGAACTCTATGGTTGTGGTAGCCCCTCCCCCTTACCTCCCCCTCCCATCTATGAAGCACTTCCTCCATCTTCACTTGTGCATGAAGCTCCACTTGGCTCACGACTGCTGTGGGCACCAGATTGCAATTTTGTCTAGTTCCTGAATATATTCTTTTTGATAACACAAATATAATAAATAAATATTGTTTTCTTTTGCTTTTGTTGCATTACAATTATCTGCATAATTAGATTTATGGATAGGCTGAAGTTTAAATTAATTCGAGTTCCCTAACTTCAAGGGGGATGACAGGGGAATCTGGTGCTGCAAGGATGGGCTGAGTGGCAGACAGAGCTAGTTTGGGATTCTATTTTGTTGAACGTCATTTCTGGGTAATTGAGAAGTGACCATAGGCTACTGTCTCTCACTGTCTCTCAGGGTTGGGAGGGACATTAGCATTTGTACATCCCCAATCATGATGATTCCCAAACACCATCAGCCACGTGTTACCATCACAATTTTTGGAATATCTATGGACCACTATTATCTGCTTCATGTGCTTCTGTATAATAGCTTATTTATTTTATTTTGCGTCTAAACAGTAATATCTGTGAAATCACAAGCTGATAGTCTGGTAAATTTTTTCTAATATGCATTAAAAGAATTACACAAGTGTTAAAGTTTTTTTTAATTTCCCTTCAATAATACATAAATCACTACTGGCACATACTGCCTTATCAGATGTATAAATCCCTTTTACAACACAGTAAACGTTTGATCAAGCAACCTCCCCTTCAATAGCTCCAGGGAGGGGAGTTACCACTTTCCAACTGTTACCCACAGTTAGCTCCCAGCTAAATGGTCAGACAGCTTTGGAAGGTCACCAAGGCAGTACTGGGGATATTCTGCAATTTTTGCATTATTTCAGAAAGAACCTCATGAGAGAGTAGGGTTTGAAGGACAGGGGTAGTTAGAATTTCAACTCTACCACTTGAACATTCCTGAGCAACCAACAACTTCCCTGAGCCTGTTTCTTCACTCCACAAGGAGACAGCACTGCTCACCTGACAGGGCTGTGCTGCGGGTCAAAATGCATACAGAAGCGCTTAGCACAGCGCCTAGCACAAAGTAATCACCTAACAATGTGTGTTAGCTTCCTTTTCCACAAGATTAGTGAATAAAATGACCTGGAAACACTGACTAATGGCATTCCTTCGGTAAGAACTTGCCTGGTTTTTCTCGGAGAGCCACTCCAATCATTCAGTATTTTGCATATGAATTGGGGGCACCATTTTTCTTCTAACCTGACTGGGAGTCTGATTATCTTTCCAAACCACAACTAGGGGACATGGTCGTTCTGAACACCAAGGCAGAATTTCTAACTGAAAGGGCAGAGCCCTCACTGTAGGTTTTCTAAGGGCAACAGGCTTCCATGATCCCAGGGGGAAATCTGGTCTGCCTGGGGAGGGGCATCTTGGGGCCAGGGTGGGCTTTAACCTGGGAGGCACGACCCTTGAACCTGACGAGATGCTTATGCTGACAGAATTTTGGCAGATAAGCATCCACCATCACTGTCTAAAGTGTTGGCACCTTTGACCTGGGGCTACATAGCTCACAGCGTAAGTTTCAAAAGTAAAACTGGAATACAGACAGTCCTAATGAGGTGGACTGATGATCAAAGCCTTATTTGCATTCATTTCACTCATTATTATGTGGCATTAAGGAAATTTTCTGCTGAGCCAAGTGACCTTGACATGTGATTTCTTGTGCTCTCAAAGTATACACAGAGCATTATAAGCAGTAATGATTCCCAAAGAGCCCATCTAATCTGACAATTTTCATCAGCCTCCAAAGGGAGATTTTATCTTTTGTCCATTTCTCCCATGTTTGTTACTGTGTTACTATAAAAAGAAAGAGAGAGAATAAAATCTATAACCTTCAACAATGTCCTTGCAAAGTTACAAGTGTGACATAAATGCTGTCTTTCACTCATCTTTGCAACCAGTCAGCATTTCTCAGCAGGTGAATTACACACACACACACACACACACACACTGGTCCAACTCTCACCTTTGCCTAAATCTTGGTGATACTCTCTAGGTACTGCATGTGAGTTTCACCTAAGAGCCACAGGCACTGGACTCTCAGGACCAAGCACAAATCTGGGCTGTCAGGCCCTGTCTGCACAATTTTGAGTCCACATTAGTAATGTGCATAGTCAGGGGGCTGGGAATAAAATTCTGATTCTGGTCATTTACAAACCTTGCCTGATAGGAATGAAATCTACTATCCAACTTTCATCCCCAAACACCTTTTGTTTCTGATACTGAAATTGCTTTTTAAAAAAGGAAAAGAAAAAAAGAGAAAAACAAAGATTGAAATATGATTTAAATGTTTTATAGTAAAAACTAATCAAAGCAATAACATTCAGCACAAATTAATTGCAATAGGTTGAATGAGGATTTCAATTTAAAAGTCATGTAAATGATAAGCCAAGGATATGAGAACTTAATACAATTCTTAAATGTCACATGACTTTATTTCAGATTTATCAAAATCCTCCATTTTGATACGCTGCACATTTTAGCTTCAAAATAAAGAAAAATATTCTGTTTTCTAGTCCTTCCAAAGCTATTGCTATTCTTCCTCACACCCTGCTCCTACTTCTCTAGAATCATTCTTTAGCAATCATGTGGATTCCTTTCTATTCTCTTAAAGGCTCCAAGGAACTATTTCTCTCTCAAACACCCACTCCCCCATCCCCACCCTGACCCACACACTTTGCCCTCACAGTCAACAAGCAGTTATTCGTCCTAGGGAGGAAAACATTAGCACCAACAACCCAAAACAATAGAAAATGCCAAACCATCAACTTCGTTTCAGAACATACTATATATGTTTTGGGGGTAACCCGGCCTTTCCAATAACACATAGTTTCTAAATAATGCTTAGATGCACTTTGTCAGTTTTCTAGATATACACAAAGTGACAGGAGGAGCAGGAGCCCACACCTCAAAGCATGACCTAGTAAGAGTCTGAGATTTTAAACTTGCTACAGTAGATGCACTTCAAGTTGGTTTGACAAGGAATTGGAATAAAAATGCAGAAGTAGCCCTCTTGTTTTCTCAAAACAACTCTCTCACCCTCACCTAAGGAGGAAGTTATCTTAACTTCTGGATCAGTTTCCAGACCTTTCTTTATTACACAGAACCAAGATAATTGAAGAAAAATTTAAACTGCCATGAAACCCTTTATGAAACAAGGCAGCGTATAAATTAACAAAAATAATTTGCAAGTCGCTCAATTACTTTACTCATCATTTCTCCATGGGATTCAATGTCCAACATCCCTTTCAGCTCTAATCCTATTAATTCTAATCTTGTATTTCTAAAACTCAAAGTCCATATTAGGTTGCTTTTATGGAACCTTGACTTACTATATGTAAATAGTACTGGGTTCTCTAATGTGTTTTAAGTTCTCCTTATACTTTTATTGGGAACCATTTATGCTAAGATTATTATCGGTCGCACCAATGAATTTTAAATGATTCATTTTGTAGATTCCCTCCCCTCATATTAGGCATTCCATTAATATCCTAGAATTAGATTTGTAAACTCTAATATCTGAATGGGGCTTATCATTTGTAGACAACTTACCACCTTGACTAAGAGTTTGAAACCTCACCTTGATCTTCAGCCACCTATGTGGTAAGCGAAGCAGGCAGGGATGCCTCTATTTGACAGGTGAGGAAAGAGAAATACAGATTAAGTGATTTGCTCAAAGTCACACAGGTAAAGATTGGCACAGGGACTTGAACTCTAATCTTCTGATTCTAAGCCCTCAGCCCTTTTCAACCCCTCAACCCCTACAAAAGACCCCTCCAGCTGCCACTGAACACTTTCAGGTCACACCCCTCCTGGGGCGGCCTCTTTGATGTGCTGTCACAGGGAGTTATCTGCTCCTGTCCAGTACCACAGGGCTGCTCGTATTTCCCTTTGACATGGCAGACCTTCTAATGTTTGAAACCGTAATCCTGTAACCTTTAAATCTTTGTTCTTGAGCCAAACATCAGAATTAAATTCGCTCAGGGCTGTTTTATCTGTAAAGCCCAAAAAGCCCAGTGCCTGTGGCCCACCAAGTTTTCCACGGGACTATGGAAAAAAAAAAAGAATGAATTGGCTCCAAGTTACAGAAGAGCAAACAGAAATTAATAAGCATTTAATTAAATACCTGAAAAATGTAGCATGATGTCAACTGCATTAACTGTTCAATTTATTATTCATAAAAAGTGTCATTACATGTGAGAATAATTTGTAGATTCGATTCTCCTGTTTTACAACAATTTCTGAGTAGGTACAATGATTGATAAGAAGACATAGTAAACTGTAAATTTAATAAGTGCACATTTCTATGATAAAAGATCTGTATATTGCACTGTCTGCCTACCACTCAACCTTTCAATATTTTTATGGAAAATTTTACATTTAATTGAGATGTGGGTGCATTTTAATGTCTGGTATAAGTGATAAAACTTCCAGAAGGGTCTACAAAAAGCTTAGAATGATCCAGAGTCTCCCACTGCCTAAATTTCTCTATGCAGATCAACAAGACAGCTTTTAGTAAGATTGCTCCCTGTGGCCTAACAGTTTGTATAGTGTTTGCTAGTTGCTGGATTTTCCCAGTAAATTGAACCTCATTGGTTTGGAATAAAATGTAGTATCTGGGGAGCACTTAGGATCTTGCTACAATACCACCAACATGACCTATAATGCATCAGAGATAGTAGATAACTAAGAATTCAAAAGGACCCCCATAGGAAGCTCCCTTTCTCACACAAGTCAAACCCAATCCCTTCTAGATGTGATGAGAAAGTGCTCTAAAAAACTTAAATTTGGGCAAAAAGAGTGGTTGCCATTGCATATTGCCAAGGGCATGGTTTTAATTGACTCAAGGAGCCTTGGGGTGCATTGGAGGGATCCTAAAACTATCATAGGTTAAAAGCCAATTTAAACAAAACCTGAAACACTAATTCAAAAGAATAAAGGCACCCCTATGTTCATTCAGCATTATTTATAATAGGCAAGATTTGGAAGCAGCCCAAAAGCCCATCAGTAGATGAGTAGATAAAAAAAAAGCTGTGGTACATTTACACATTGGAATACCATTCAGTCATAAAAAAGAAGGAAATCTTACCTTTTGCAACAGCAGAGGTGGACCTGGAAAGTATTATGCTAAATGAAATAAGCCAGAGAAAGACATGTGCCATATGAGTTCACTGGTATGTGGAATTTAATGAGCAAAATAAACTAACAAACAAAATAGAAACAGACGCATAGATACAGAGAACAGACTGATAGCTGTCAGAGGGGAGGAGGTTAGGGGGCTGGGTGAAAAAGGTGAACGGATTAAGCAAAAAAAAAAAAAAAACCCTCATAGACAGACAACAGTATGGTGATTAGCAGTGGGGAAGGGGGTAGGCAGAGGTAGGAGATGGTAAAGGGGAGATAAACAGTGATGGAAGGAGACTTGACTTGGGGTGGTAAACACACAATATAATGTACAGATGATGTATTGTAGAATCGTATACCTGAACCTATATAATTGTATTAACCAATGTCACCCCAATAAATTCAATTTAAAAAAATACCATCTTACATCCAGACAAAAAGACTACTGTTAATTCTGTTAAACTTCTTACATTCAAGGGTTATGCTTGCCATCAAAAATGGGCCATCCTTTAAAGGCCCAAAGGCTTTATGAGTGCTGCCTTCACAGAGTCTAAAGTGAGACCAGCTGGCATTAACTCTTCATCCTCGGTGCCCTCAGAAACCACCCAGGAGAGCAGCTGTGGGGTCAGCTTGTGAATCCTGAGGGCTGGTAGTGATGACGAGCCTGCTCCCTGGGGGGCTGAGCCTGTAACGGTTGGCTTCAGTCCCATGCCTTCTGGGAGTCCTGGGGAGCTGCACTACTAAGGCAACATTTTGATGGTACCTGTCAATCCTAGAGCTTGCTTGGGAAAGGAAAGCCTGAATTGTATTTGGGTTCTAGGAGGACTTCCTGGGTCTTTCTCTCTGAGGCAGGAAACAAAGCAAGTGCCTGAGAGGGGTGGGGCAGGGGCTATGGAGCCCTGCACCGAGAGGGCGTGTGCAGAAAGAGCTTCTACTCAAAGGCACTCTGTGTCCTGAAGGCTCAATGTCCCAATAAGGATGAATTTGCCTCATTAAAGCCCCCTGTCACCATCTAGCACTTCAAGAGTCTGTCCAGGGCTGCCTCCTAAATCAGTCTTCCAAGTCTGTCCCTTCCATCTCTGCGCCTCAAACCTGAGTTTGCCTCTCCACCCAGGACCTCTGGATTGATGTTGAAATCAGCATGGTTCTTGATCCTGAATCCCCAAATGCTGACTGCAGATGTCCCTTTTCTGTATTCCCAAAGCCAGCCTGGGCTCCAGAACCCAGCCAAGGCTGCAGAGCCACACCTCTGTTGTTCAGGCAAAGACTCTGGACACTCTAATACAGAGATCTCTAGAGCTCCTACGTAGAGATTCAGGCAGGACCGTTGAGGAAGAGGACAAGTTTGGCCATGAAGTAATAAACCCCCTTTAGCAATTCAGTGTTATTTATTGAGTACCTATGCTATGTAGGAATTATGCTAGGTACTTGCAGTACAGCAAGGAACAAGGCCTACCAGGGCCCTGTCCTCACAGAGCTTAGAGTCACCTTCTGACCTACTGAACAGGTATTCTGCTTCCTTTACACACTCTTGGTAGCACAGAGGTTTTGGCTTCCGGAGAAGCTTGCATCTTTCCGATTCTGATATGGGCAATAAGAGAGGGTAGGCCTCATGGACCACCACCAGCTAGAGCAGCAATAAAGCAAAGAATCAGTAGAGCCAAAGTTCATCCTATTCCTTCTACCTGATCCCCATTCTAGTTCATGCATTGTTGCCCTGGGATATTCATGATCTTTGGGTACCTCCAGGATATATCCATCAGCTGCTTCAAGTTGTAGGTTTAGTGTAAAGGAAGAAAATATGATAGACAACAAATACCCTGTAGCCATTGAGTGTAGTGCATGTTAAAACTATCTTTCCATGGGAATGAGTATTTAGCTCATTGAAGCATACTTAACAGCAAAAAAAAAAAGTAGATCATGAAACCATGCTCATTTTCTATTATAACAACATCCCTCATCCAGGTTAGAATAGTACTCAAAACCAAGACTCATATCACCTGCAGGGCTTATGACTGATTAGAAAGAAGTGTTCCTGAATCGTGATGCTGATTCCTTGAAGGGGTATTAGAAGGAGACAGACTGTCTGCTCTCTTACAGATCTCAAAATAAGGTTTCTCTCATTTATGACCGTATGGATACCGGTTTCTCTGAATTTTGCAAACCCTTCAAAATACCATTTAATCCTTACTGTCTTATGCTATCTTCAGTGATATCAATTTTGACGATTAAATATACATCATTTAGGTAATACACTTTAATAACCAAGAGTTTGATTTAGCATTTTTAAAGTCTAAAATTATTTTTAAATTGGATATTTCATGACCTTCTATATATTCACTGCAATCAGGTGTATCTCACTTTGTGGAGTAAATGTATCCTAGTAAGTTAATTTTTGAAGTGAATCTTCTCCCTCTGACATTCATATCAAACGAATCCAATACAAAGTAAAATCACCTTTAATAATGTGGAAATCTTTTTTAAATCACACATTTTAAAAGAGAATTTTTTGTAAAATAATAATAATACACATATGAAGACTAAAGTTTCTTTTGTTTGGCAGAATCACTCCTGGAGTTAAAGTGAAAACAGCAATTACAGCTTAAGAACAGCACATCCTAGACTAAAAATGTATTCTGCTTTTATCAAATCTCCTTGCCATCATTTCACAAGAGAATAACAAGAAACCCTCCTTGGGTGCTCAGACCTTGTCTCCTAGCAATTGATGGAGACTGCAGGCTGTTAGGAATAAGCAATTGAGCTAAGGCTGAGGAGAGTGAAGATTGAGGTTCCAAATACCATAGGAAATGGATCAATAGGCAATTATTTAAAAAGTGGGCCTCCCTCCTATGTGTTCCTAATGTTACCTGTTCCAATTTAAAGTGAAGCTTTAGACATTATATAATAATTCCTTTAATAAGCCAGAATCCATACTGTATGTCTGTCCATCATGGATGGGAAAGGGGAAGAAAGTAAGTGAGGAAAAAGTAACAGCCTAGTAAAAGGAGGCCCAGTTGTGGAGTGTTGTGAATCAGAGTGGCCAGGAGTTCAGCAACTGCCCAAAGACACCAGTTACAGTTGTCTGAGTGTGTGGCTGTGTGTGCACACACACATGCACACACACAAATAACAGTGTAATAACAGCACCATGTCTTTCCTAGGGGTTGGTACAGGCTAAATCAGAAAAAAAGATGAGAAAAAAACAGAATACATATCTGACTACATATTAGATCTGCAATCATGTAAAAGCAAAGGAAATTCACCAAACTTTAACCATGATTATTACTCAGCTTGTGGATGATTATAGATGGTTTGTCTTTGCACTTTTTTGGTATTTTCCTAACTTCTACAGTGAGCATGCATCTTTGACTTCCATATATAATGAGAAAATGTTTTGTTTAGAAAAAAGAAAGAAAAGGTTTGACTTCAAGAAACGGCAAGCAAAGGGAAATTCCCCGGAGAAGGAAAGACCATAGAAGGAAGCCTCCATCAAAAAGCAGGGGATGGAAGTTGTGGAGAAAATACTAAAATCCTCCTGAGAGGCTGCACCTAAGTGAGGTCAGGGCTAGTTGGCTCTGGAGGTGACACAGCAGGGGCTGTAAAAGTGATGGACTAGTCCGTGAGGCTCTATAGTGGTAATTTACCCTCCTATGCGTACTGGTACTCTCCCCCACCCCCAAATGGCCTCACACTGTAATAAAATAGACTTTAGACTTAAATTACTAACTGAATGTGCAAACTCGAGACCCACTCCAGAAGAGGGCATAAGAGGAGAGGAAGAGAAAGATAGCCATCCCGGAAGGTGGCATCTAGAGGGGATGTCCCCTGACGCCAGGGGGAAAGAGGCTATGACAAACGCATCTCAAGAGCAGATTGGCAGGCACCTAGAGCCAGTTACTAAAACACATGGCACAGAGCAACAGCTCTCAGCCCACAGAGACACGGCAGGAGCAATGGCATCCCAAAGGCAGACCCGGAAGAGAGGTGGGGGAGACCCTGTAGAAGGCACAATGTGAAAGCTGCCCGTCTATCCTTCTTTTCTCGGTGACTGCGATATAGCCCAGGACTTGACAACCTGAGAGTGCATTCCGAAGGGATGTACATGAAGTGCATGATAAGAAGAAAAACATTCATGCATGCTGGTTCCCAGTTTTTCTCCTCCTCCCATGCTTAAGAGAATCCTCCCTTGACCCTCCTTGTCCCACCTGCAAGCCAGGGATGGCCCTGCTTTGCTAAAGAAGCTCTTTCGGGCCTTGCAATAACAGAGGAAAGGAGCTGGGGTGGATGCCAACAGGAATAGGGGAAAGAGCTGTTGTGGTATTGGGGGGTTGTTGGAGGAAAGCTGGGGTGAGGAAGATGGGGGACTACTTCAGTACAAGGAAAATAGAAGAGAAAAGGAAATATTAAAGATTTATTACTGTGGTATACTTATCTCCCCTTGCAGAGCTTATGAAGGGCAAGTAAAGGGCTAAGACCTTTTGACTGTATTATTTTAGCCACAGCAGTGTTCTGAGGCTGTCCCATGAGAGCACAGACTTTTAAAAGATTGCACGTTGATGAGGCACACCTCATTCCTGTGGGACCCTGGGGCTCAGGGGTGAGCTAACTAGAGTCCAACAAAACCACAGCAAACACTTACTTCCTAATGTCCTTTTGTGCACTGGCTAAAATAAGGGTCTCTAGCCCTTACTGTTTTCCCTGGGGTTTCTTCTAACAGAATTGAAGCTCCTAACTCTGAAAGCTGCTCAAATTTCTCTGACAATACAGAAGGTATTAAAGCACACTATGTTGGAAGTGACAGGGAAAAAATGATATACTATCTTCCCTAAGCTTGAGCTGTACAGAAATGTCTGCTCCAGGCATGTTTTAAAGAATGAATGGCCAAATCTGAAATATTCTTTGTATCTGGAACACAATGCTTTACAATTTCATAACTTGGTGCTCTCTAATGAGCGTAAGACTTCTTTAATGAAATCAATTGTATTTACCATAATATGCAGGAATAATGAGCCATTCTGTGTACAGCAAGATGGTGCTACTAATCTTATATGCACAGTCCTGGACAGACACATAAGTACACACCAGGACCTGCTGGCGGTCATGAGAACTCAGCGGTAAACCTTGAGTTTTGGTAAGTAATCAGGAGCTAAATGGTGACAAATGACTTCCCTGTTGTGGTGCAGGAATATTCACTGCCATGGTACAATCTAGGACGAAGGTAGCACAAATGTAGCATCCATGTGCCACCCCATCTCCAGTCACCACAGCAGACATCATTAATCAATCAGTGCAATCTTCCCTGCTGAATGAGGTGTAGTCTCAGAAACTTTCTCATTGTAGTTCTCCAGGCAATCTCTCCTAAACAATCAGAGCTGGCATATGAGATGAAATCTACTTCCAATTCTTAGCCTGTGGGATGGTTGGGGCCAAAATGTCAATGCGGGCGTGAGTGTGCAAAGATCCCACTCCAAAGACATACAGAGTTTACTGGAGATGATGATCAGAGACAAATGGACTGCAGAGTAGCCTTCTGCAAAGGGTGAAAACAGGACACTTACAGGTAGCAAGTGGCAGAAGAAGCCCCTTTTACCTCTAATCTCTCTCAAAATCCCAAAACCTCTCCTATTTTCACCTCTTGGTTTTATACACTGAAAGCTGCTGTTCAAATGAAGGTACCATCAGGAAAGAGTAAACTTTTGAGTTACTGTCCTTCATAAACACATTGGTTCAAATTAATTTTTCACATCAACAAATTAGACACCCAGAAAGACCCTGAAGGATTAGAGTTCAAGCTGAATCAGGTTTGAAGAGACAAATAATCAGGGATTAATCAAAGAAGGTTCAGAGGACTGGTTATACCTGCAGCTTTCGGGAGGTAACCAGTAAACTAAGCATCAGGTCCTCAAACAGGGAACAAAACCACATAGTAAATAGTGAAAGAAACCATCTACTTAGGGCTTTACCTTTAATAAATTAAATTAAAATGTAGGAAAGTAAGTTTGTTTTATCTTACTTTTAATTAGGTTTTAATTGGCACAATTATGCACTAAGCCTTTAAACAAGTCAAACATTTATGTTAGGAAACAAAAAAAGTGTATAAAAGCATTATATAATATCCTCTGCTTCATGGTCAATTTTCATAGTAATACATTGAGGAGGATCACTTCAGCAAAAAACTTTTAATGACATATTTTTTACCAATATCAATATCCTTTGTTGTTTAAATCATTTTCTTTGAAGACTTATAATGTCATAACCCTTACTGATTTTCTCTTTGGTTATTAACTTACCTGACTTTCCCAAACCTCATCTGTGTGTGATCTGAGCAATATTCGAACATCATTTTCTTCAACTTCATGAAATTCTGAAACAAGAGTACAATTTCACTTTGCAACGCATTTACACTGAGTCTGCATTTATAAGGTCAAAGGTTACAATACTCATCAGTAAAACTGACTGGAAAAATATACTTATAGATGAAGAGAGGCAGATGCTGGCATAAAACAAGATAGATACTTGAGAAAAGACAAATTTTACAAGTTGAAGAGTATGTTCATGTGATGATAAGTGTTGCCCTCCTATGAAATCATGTAATTGTCATGGCTGCGATCATGAACACTCAGATATTTAGAATGCCTGTATTATGCCACCGTCCTCCCTGGGCCGCAGGTGATTGGATCAGAGATAGATACCTGACCCAACTAAACCAATCATCTCCTTCCTGAGATTCTAGGATTGAGACAGTTACATGTATAGAAAAGGATGTCTGAGCTTCTTTAGTTGTACATCCCTATCACTAAGGCTTAACTACACTTTCAAGAGATAAATATTTATAAATAACATTCATAATTATACTTTTTGTAAATTATATGAATATAATTTTTTATTCTTTCAAACATTTTAAATGAGTTAAGTATTTTTAATATTTTAATTTCTTAAAGAGTTTATTTATTTATTTGTAGAGAGAGCAGAAGGGAGGGAGAAAGAGAGGGAGAGAAACACTGATGTGTGAGAGAGACATCAAGCAGTTGCCTTCCGTACGTGCCCTGACTGGGAAACTGCAACCCAGGCAAGCGCCCTGATTGGGACTCAAAGAGCCTTTTGCTTTGCGGTATGATGCCCAACCATCTAAGCCACACCGGCCAGGACTAATATTTTAACTTTGACTAATATAGAAACCATTTTATTCTTTATTTTTAAATTATTAATAAAATATTTAATTTTAATTATTCATTTATTAGTCATTGTTTTAAGAGACTTCATTCAACTTTATGATGCAAAAATTCATGTTGGTTTTAATGGCTGCATGGCTGAAAACTTAACTCATAATGACAATAGGTCCAAAAGAAAAATAAAAGATACATCATTGGCAGTGTTTTCAACATTATGTGTTTTTTAAATTCCAACCACTAATTATGCAAAGGCTTTTGCTGTAATGAAGCTCAGAAATTCCTATCTTCTCTGATGTCAATCAGTTCTTAAAAACTAATCAAACCCATTGACTTTATCTCCTGGAAATTTTTATGCCAGTTAGAAAATTTTGGTTTCTAAAGTGCGGAACTATCAAGGTTTTTGTGGTTGAGATGCATCATTTTCAACCACAAAATCATATAATGATAGAAACCTGTCCAAACATCCATTTTCAAGATGCTCTCTCCATGGCAAGAGTTCTTTTGTAAAGCAGGTATTTTCTCTCTCATTGATAAAATGCTCACCTTTACCTTGAAAAAGCAGAATAAACTTCTAAAAAATAACTGCTAGTGTCACAAAAAAAGGTCACTGAATTTGGAATATTTGTTGAAAAAGAAAAATGCATGACTCATCTTTAAGAAGAACCATTCTTTTGCTGCAAGGTGACCAAAAACTTCTTGTGATGCAAAAGATTTTCACAATTGTCCCCTTTCTCTTTACAAAGTTTGGGATGATTCTACTATTAAACCTCATTTTTATCAAATTATCCACATTAATGAGCTCTGCTGGAACTCTGTACTGTTCTGACTTCAATTCTTTTCTATATTACATTGAATATTAATAATAGGAAATGAATTTCACACGTGGATCTAATGCTCTAGTCTCACCCTAGAATTATTTTTTATTACAAATATAGCAACTGCTCCATTAGTAGTTACAAATAGGCATAAGACATCACTTTATTAAAGAATTTCTCTCTACCCTGATTGGTGTGGCTAAGTTGGCTGGGCGTCGTCCCACAAAGCGAAAGGTTGTCAGTTCAATTCCTGGTCACGGCACATGCCTGGGTTGTGGGCCAAGTCCCTGGTCTGGGTGTGTTCGAGAGGCAACTGATCAGTGTTTCTCTCCCTCTCTTTTTCCCTCCCTTCCCCGCTCTCTAAAACATTTTTTTTTTAAAGAGTTTATTTCCTATGTGACTATGGCTGACATTTGCTCATCCTATGCAGTGTGTTCAAACACATATACCTCACACCTTGGATGTCCAGTTTCACCGGGCCATTTGTCAGTAGTAGACAGAGTATGATAGAATATTTGTCCATTATCAGGAATCCAGGGGCCACATATCTCACATTTCCCCTTTGCCAGAAAAAAAGAAGCTGTTTTATTAACAATAGATATAGGAGAGAGAGTATCAGTTATAATGAGAAGAAAGTGTGGAACAAAAAACTAGTAAGAAAAAAAAAGATACTGGTGGTATTATTTAAACCCGTTCTTGTGGTCAGGGCTACTTGGCAGCAAATGCAGAGTGTAATCATGCTGAAGAGCTCAGAAATGGGTTAAATTAGCTCCCTCGTCAGGAGCTAATGCAACTAAATGGAATTCACCTTTGTACCAAAAAAGAAAAAAGAAAAATCCTTTTCTGTGTCTTTTGTTCTCAAGAAATACCACAGTAATGAACTGGATACTCAAAGTACAGTTATTATTCTTAAATGCTCATATGATTTGGCCTATGCATGCTCTCAAAATATTTGAGTCACTAGAGGAAATTAAGAAAACGTACTGAAGGGTTAGAAGGGATTTCCACACGCATCCTATTTCCACCTCAAATAAGACTATTGGCCTGCCTTAACTATAAGCTTTGACTCCTATTCTCACTATATGTGAAATATTTTGAATGTTTCTCACTATTATAAAGATTTTAAATTTAACTGCAAACAATCTAGTAGAAATGACATTTACCAAATTAAAAGTAAGTACAATCTTCATGGCACTCCTCAGACAAATGTCTTTCGATCTTAAAATTAACAAAGATCCTTTGATTGCAAATGGAATTTAAACCTGAATCTACTGTGACACTTCTGGTGGGTGGTTCTTTCCTTGCCATCACTAAGTGAATGGAGTCTTCGATAAGGGTTATAAATCCTATTTGTATTTATTAGCAGGACTGCTTTCTGTTTCTTTTCTTTTTTTAGATTTTATTTATTTTTAGAGAGGGGAAGGGAGAGAGAGAGTAAAAGAAACATCAATGTGCAAGAGAAACACCGGTGGACTGCCTCTCACATGCCGCCACCCAGGGACCTGGCCCAGAACCCAGGCATGTGCCCTGACTGGGAACTGCACCTGTGATCTTTCAGTTTGCAGGACGATGCCCAACCAACTGAGCCACACCAGTCATGGTTGTTTTCTGTTTCTTAAGATGAGGTGCTTGGACATATTTATTTTTCAAGCCTGTTTGGACGTGAGACTATGCAGTTCAACAGACATGTGCTGAGCTCCTGCTTTGTGCAAAGACTTGGTTTCAGTTTTGCGAGGGCTTCAAAAATGAAGAGGTCCCAGCCTTCAAGAGCTTCCTTGGGAAAGAGGTAAGGTCATTTTTTTTTAAAAATTCTGAGACGCTCAAAAGTATAAGACCCCTTTTCAGTTCCAAAATTCTAAATTATTAAATCATATCATTTACTTAGCAGAATAATCCAGGCTAAAAGCTAAATTCACTTTATTACTTTGATCAAAGCTTAAGTTTCTATAGGTTGGAAGTACAGAAGTAAAACGTATAAGGAGGTAGAAAAGACAAAGGGGATAAACTTAACTTCTCACTGGGTTTTTAACCCTTGAATAAATATGATCTAACTCTGTGCTTGCCATTTTGAAAAGGCACAAAGTAGATGAGGGAAGTGTCTAAGAGGAACTGAATTTTTAATGATAGTACCTAAAGGACAGTGCTGAGGTTGAATCATCAGGATCCATTTTCTGGTCAGGGATCGGTCCGGTCCAAATACTGAGCCCAAGATGAGTGACTTCTCAGTGACAAGCTCATAGTAAATGGACCAGACCGATTCCTAAAACTGGAAAGCCAATTTTCATCCTTCATTCAAATCAGGACTTACTCTAAAATAAATTTAAGAATACTTAGAAATATGCAAACATATTATACAAGAGAAGATAAATTCAAAATAGAAAGATGAGACAAAAAGCAAGTAAAATTAAGAAAACAAGATGCCATTAGGAATGAAGTCAACCCATGAAGTAAAGCAGGAGGTCCTATGTTCTTTCCTGAGCAGACTCCTCATAGCTGGAGTAAAAGGCATACACAGTGAGTTACATGCTGCGTTACCACCATCGTGGTATCAAGATACCAAACAAACCAAAGTACAGTCAGATGATTATTCAGAACAAAGGAAATACAATTGACTGGGGAGAAACATTCCCTCCACTTCTAGTAAAACTTGATATCTTGTTCCCCAAGCAAGACCTATAGTCCTGTGACACCACGGTTAGTGAGACACACCCAGGGTCTCCTCCCTGGTCAGTATGATAGAGCTGCTTCTCTGCACCTGCTTTCCTGTGCTCACACACCCCTTCACTAACATGTGAAATGTCACTGAGGATACGAAGTATCTTCAGACACTTCAACCAACTCCTCATGTGAACCTTAGATATACTCTGTCAATCCCATCTTTATCCTTGCATTTCATCAGACCAGTCCTGAAAACTTATTAGGCAAAATGCACTAGCTATAAACTAGATAGATGATTTCCCAAAGGGCAGCAGCAGTGCTTCCAAGCCATCGGGGATCTTAGCTTAGGATAAACCAAAAAGAGTAGCCACAGATACAAACTCTCTACAAGAGATCCTGCCTCCAACAGAACATACCTAAGCTTCGCAAAAATGAGTATGGCCCTTCACACGGTAATTCAGCCAATGGAAATGTGTTCTAAGGAGGATATGAAAAACAGGAGGGAAAAAAAATACATTCGAAGATATCCATTGTCACCCTGGCTGGATAGCTCAGTAGATTAGAGCATCCTCCCAATTTGCCAAGGTTGCAGGTTTGATCCCCAGTTAGGGCACATACAAGAATCAACGAATAAATGCATAAATAAGTGGAACAATGAATCAATCTCTGCATACTTCATATCCTCTCTCTTCCTCCAAAAATTTTTTTAAAACTTAAAAAAAAAAAAGTACAACTCAGTGACATGGCACCATGCCATGAGCTCTCAGATTCTTCTTTTTGGGCCCTGAACTGATCTTGCAACTGACATTTTATTCTCCCAGAATAAAATGGATCTTACAAACTGTTAAGGAAAGTGTGATTTAATCACTCCATAAACACTTCTAGACACCCACTGTGAGCATAGACCCCTTCTCAGCTAGAGACTATAGAAAACAAAGACAAGATTCCAGTGGATTTGTCCTACTTTCAAATAGCCCTTAGGCTGGCTCAGAAGAAAACAGCAGAAGGGAGAAAGCTATCCTCACTACAGACACACTTAGGTGTCAACTGAATTCACAGTCATCATAGGTGAGACAAAATAAAAAGGAAAATAGCTCAAACTTCCAATGAGCTGGAGGACTTGACAGCCTGGCCTTAAGCTTGTCTCCAGAAGAAATTCCCATTAGGTTTCATGCTTTTTCCCTCCAGAGAATAAGTCACAATGCCTTTTCCTAAATCTCATGGCCTTATCTTTTTAAATACTAATCCTTTGTTTTAACTACAAAAGTTTTCCATTAATAAACAGCTATCATATTTAAAGTGTATGTTTAAAATACACATTTATACAAAAAATAGTTTTACGTACAAATTACTCATTTGCAAAAATACTATTTTTTTTAAAAAGGCCTGAATTTATCATTTTTATGAGGATCCACATGAGGAATCTTCTTAGAGCAAGTATTCTTCCCCTCTAGCCAGTTCAGAAGCATGCCTCCCTCCCACCCTCAAAAGAAATCAATTTTCAGACATAAATTTATGTGTAAATCAAAGTATGCCTGTAGCTTGTCATTTATAGCAACAAAGTGACAAGCATTTGTTAAATGCTTGCTATGTGCCTAGCCATGTTCTAGGTGCTTGGAAGCTCAAAGGAACAAGGAATCTCTCTGGATCCATTTAAAACCTATTTTGTCGCATCGAAAATGCCTCAAAGTTTCCAAAGATAAAAGAGCAATCTTTTTTCCTCTGTGAGCCTCTGAAGCTCATGTTAAATACTACAGAAGAGTTTTTGAAACTTAGATTCTTAAAGGGGAAAAAAAAAACCCAGGTTGGCCTGAGGTTTGAAAGAGGTTGTGGTAGCCACTATGAGGCATTCTTCAGGGAAAATAGTGCTTTTAGTGTTTATGAGTTATTCATTATAAAGGCAGAGTCTAGCTGGCTGTGCTGTGGGTATTAAGGCAAAATTTTCATCCCAGCTGGAAGGTAAGAGCTATAAAGCCAGGTAAGCACTGCTGCGTTTCTAGAGGGCAATTCTACATCATAAGAACATAGAGAAACAGAGAGAGGACAGGGGACATCAGAGATAGAGTAGGCTTTGCTGTTTTGTCCACAAAAGGAAAGACATATGTCAGAGGCAGAGCTGCTGAAGCTCATTAGTGCGGGTAGAAAGCAAATAGGAGACCTCATTTTGAGAAGACAATCACTGGGATCTGAGCAGCTACCATAATTTTCAAAGGCTAGAGTGGTACAGGGCTCATACTCAAATAAAATGTTTACAGTTAGTTTGAGACCCAAGATTATTAAGTAGATGAGGTTTAAAGATAATTCATTGAAATAGATCACAGGTATCCCTGATTTTGCATGGTTCCAAGATGTACAAATTTCAGTTACCATGATTTAGTTAAAAAACACCATTTACCAAAACAATTCAAATTTCAGTTACCATTGTATATTAATTATGAGTAAACAACTGGCCATTGAGCATTCATTATTCACAGACATTAAAGAATATACTTCTGTAGCCTCCTTGTCTCCCAGTGATAAACTTATGAAACATTTTACAACAAAGATTAAAGTACAGCAAAGAAACAGAAAATGATAGTGCTGAATGTAAAATAGGATGCAATTAGAAGACTTGAAAAATGGCAATGGAAAAGCAAAGACAGGATGAGAGCTAAGCTTTCATGAAACTATGGTATAAACTATATTGATAAAATTCAATGACTATGAAAACAAGGTAAAGTTGCTTCAATATATTTTATAGTTAAAATTGTGGTAGGAGCAGAAAGCCAATTATGGTAGAAATGCAGCACTTCTTATTTGGATTGAAGGTTGAAATAAAAAAATAATTCCAATCACTTTTACTAGAATTCGGGCCAATGTGTTAGAATTAGTTGCCATATTGAAAGAAAACAGTAACTGCAGGGAGGCCAAAAAAGAACCTTTTAATGCCAGTTTCATCATTTCAGATGTTAGCATGAACTGATTGATGTTATGATGAAATGACCAGCACAAATAAGGTTACTGCTATAAAATCTGAACTCAGATTTCTATGATAAAAACATAAAGATGCCCTGAGGAAGGAATGCTGGTAAAACAAAACAAAACTAAACAAAAACAAACCTCAGGTTAAGAGAACTCTCCAAGATAGTTCAGATGTTGAATATGCAAAGAATGAAATGCTGAAAGCTGATGCAGAATCCAAAAGGATTATAACAACTCGACAAGGCTAAAAGTACTACTACATGCTACAACATGGGTGAGCCTTGAAACATCAGGCTAAGTGAAAGAAACTAATCACAGAACACTACATAGTTTACGATTCTGTTATGTCCAGAATAGGCCAAACTATAGATACAGAAAGTAGATTAATGGTTACTTAGGAGTGGTGGTGGGGGTGGGGTGGGACAGGGGAACTGGAGGTGATAACAATGGGGTATGGTATAAGAGATCTGTTTAAAGAGAGCAGAGAGCTGTCAAAATAACCAGGATTTGAAGAGTCAAGATTCCAAAGAAAAGGGATGCTCACTAAAATGAGTCCTTTTTTTTTTTAACCCCTTTACCTCTCAAGGCAATGCTGAATCTTACACTGGTAGGGGTTGTTGGGGGTGAAAGGATGGGACTGCTGAAAAGCCAGGCAGAGAATCAATGCGAAGAGGCAGAGAAGCCAGTACTTTCCTGGAACTGGGGGAAAAGAAACACAGGAGTTGGGGCCTGCCAAGGCCGTCGGAACTTACATAGCCAAAGCTCTCAAAGAGGGGAGGCCTAGGAAAGAAAGGGTAACATTCAGTGACTTCCCTTCAGGACCAATAAAACTGACAATCCTTTATTTAGTAAGACTAATCAAGAAAAAAGAGAAAGGGCAAAGATTACCAACAACAAAAATTAAAATAGAGACCTCACTAAGGAGCCTGTAAACTTTAAAGAGGCCCAATAGGATATTACACCAATTTTATGCTAATACATTTTAAAGTTTAGATGAAATGGACAAACTTCTACAAAAATAACAGCAAAACTGACACAGGAAGAAACATAAAATCTGAATAAAACTTTAGCTATTAATGACACTGACTATATCATTTTAAAATCTTTCCACAAGGTTTCCAGTCAAGATGGCAGTACTCACATCCTCCCACAACCACATCAAAACTGCAACTAAACTACAGAAAGACCATCATTCAGAACCACATGAAGTCTAGCTGAAGAGAAGTCCTACAACTCAGGATATAAAGAAGAAGCCACATCAAGACTGGTAGGTGGGGCAGAGACTTGGAAACGAATGGTCTCATGACCACATGTCATGAATGAAAATCATCAGTGATGCCCTGGCTGGTGTGGCTCAGTGGACTGAGTGCTGGCCTGTGAACCAAAAGGTTGCCAGTTTGAGTCCTAGTCAGGGATCACACGCCTGGGGTGTGGGCCAGGCTCCCAGCTGGGGGCATGCAAGAGGTAACCGATCAATGTCTTTCTCCCTCCATTCTCCTCTCTATGAAAATAAATAAAATCTTTTTAAAAAACATTTTTAAAAACTGAGAGGGATATGTTGGTTGCTGTGCCCCTTACCCCCACAAGGAGTGAGTGGTCCCAACCCTACACCAGGTTACCCCAGACCAGGAAAAAAAAGTCCCCATAACTTTTGGCTGTAAAAACCAGCAGGAAATGAAGCTGAGTGAGACAGAGGGCTGCTGGAGTTCCAGGATTTCCTCTTAAAGGGTCTGTGCATGGACTTACTTGGAATTATTCCATCTGAGCTCTAGCATTGGGATGGTTGCAGCTTGGAAAGCATCAGAGACATACAGAGAGGAACTGAAGTGTCTAGCAGGAGGGCAAGAGCTGGGGGACAGCCTTCCCCCAGACAGAAGTGCTGACAGAACCATCGTTCCTTTTCTGAGCCTTCCCCGCACAAAGTCAGAAGGTGGGTGCAGTATCTGAATTTCCATCAACCTGGCTAATTAACACTATTCCTCTTGGCCCTGGTGATTCCCTGAGACCCCTCCCCACCCAACTTGCAGGCCCAACCAAGCTGTTTCCAGTGGCTTTTCCATAGAAATGGCCTTCCTTGGCACATTCTTCAGTCTTTCCTAAAATCTCTCAAAAAAGCAGCATCTAGTCTCAACATGCCCCGTACCTCTCACTAAGTGACTTCAGGCCCAGAACTAGCAGCAGCCAGGTTTGGTTCACAGGTTGGCATCTCCTGAGCACCTCTGAGCCCAGCACAAGTAGTAGCCATCTGCAAATCACTTCATAGTTCATGCTGGGTGGCCCCATGCTGAGCATAGGTGGTGGCTGACCTTTGTCTGTACTTCCTGGGAGGCCCCAGAGCCAGCTCACCTGGTGGACAGCTTCAGACCATGTCAAACACCACCTAAACACCTCCACAAGCAACCCACTCAAGGGGTGAACTCAGAGGGCACCAAAGCCCCCACTGAAGTAAGTCCTGCTCTGTGAGTTGGGCCCCTGCACAGTTGATTCTCCATGGTGGTCACAGCCAGTCCTTGTAGCCTATTGGTTTGGGGGAGAATCCCTCCCATTTATGCGCCAACAGTAATCAAGGCTCAACTACAAGAGGAGGGTATACACAGCCCACACAGAGGGTGGGGGACACAGCTTGGGTGATCAGGGAGGCTGTACCACTGGACCCTACAGAATACCTACTACATAAGGCCACTTTACCAAGCCTGAGAGGCATAGAAGTGCTTGGTAAATACATAGAAACACAGGGAGAGTGCCAAAATGAGGGGAAAAAGAAACATGTCCCAAAAGAGAACAGAACAAAACTCCAGGAAAAGAATTAAACCTAATAGAGACAAGCAATCTACTAGGTGTAGAATTCAAAACACTGGCTATCGGGATGCTCAATGAGTATAGGGGGAGAGTATATAAACTTAGTGAAAACTTCATCAAATAGATAGGAAACATAAAAATGGAACTAGAAAACAAATAAAACGACCAGTCAGAAATGAAGAATACACTAACTGAAATGAAGAATACACCACAGAGAATCAACAGGGGAATAAATGAAGTAGAGAATCAAGTTGACAGTTTGGGAGATAAGGAAGCAGAAAACACCCAATAAGAACAGCAAAAAAAAAAAAAGAGAGAGAGAGAGAGAATCCAAAAAAATGAGGATAGTATAAGAAGCCTCTGAGACAACTTCAGATGTACCAACACTTAGATCATAGAGGTGCCAGAAGGAGAAGAGAGAGAACGGATTGAAAACCTATGTGAAAAAATAATGAAAGAAAACTTTCCTAACCAGGCGAAGGAAACAAACATATAAGTCCAGGAAACACAAAGAGTTCCAAACAAGATGAACCCAAAGAAGCTCACATCAAGAAACATCATAATTAAAATGCCAAAAGTTATAAAGACAAAGAAAATCTTAAAAGCATCAAGAGGAAAACAGTTACCTTCAAGGGAGCTCCCATAAGACTGTCAGCTGATTTCTCAACAGAAACTTTGCAGGCCAGGAGGGATTGGCAAGAAATACTCAAAGTGATAAAAAGCAAGGACATACAACCAAGAGTTGTCTACCCAGCAAAGCTATCATTTAGAATCAAAGGACAGGTGAGGAACTTCCCAGACAAGGAAAAGCTAAAGGAGTTCATCACCACCAAACCAGTATTACGTGAAATGTGAAAGGGTCTTCTTTAAGAAAAATAAGAAAAAAACCCTGGCTGGTATAGCTTGGTGGATTGAGCGCCAGCCTGTGAACCAAAGGATTGCCAGTTCTCTTCTCTAGGCAGGGCTCATGCCTGGGTTGCAGGCCAGATCCCCACTACGGGCGCATGACAGGCAACCACACATTGATGTTTCTCTTCCTCTTTTTCTCCCTCCCTTCCCCTCTGTCTAAAAATAAAATAAGTGAAATCTTTTTAACAAGAAGAAAAATAAGAAAAAAGGGTCAAAAATATGAATAAAATATCAACAAATACATATCTATCAACAAATGAATCTAAAAAACAAAATAAACAAAGAAACAGAACAGAAACAGGCTCATAGATACAGAGAATATTTTGACAGTTGCCAGGTCGGAGGGATTTGGGGGGATGAGTGAAAAACATGAAGGGATTTAGAAGTATAAATTGGTAGTTACAGAATAATCACAGGGATATAAACTACAGCATAGGAAAAATAGTCAATAATAATATCATAATAACTATGAATGGTGTCAGATGGTTACTAGATTTATCAGGATTACCACTGAGCACGTTATATAATGTCTAACCACTGGGGTGTATACCTTAAACTAATATAATATTTCATGTTGACTGTAATTAAAAATTAAAAATTACTTAAAATCAAAAAAAAAAATCTTCCCACAAAGGAACTCCAGATCCAGTTTCATTCCACTGCTGAATTATTCCATTAAAGAAGAAGAAATACTAATACTAAGAAAACTTCTCTCAGAGAAGACAATATAAAAAAGTAAATTTATCATGTTTACCAGTAAACAAGGTCAACATACAACAAAAATAAAATACCAAAAGTAAACTATTAGAAAATGGGATTTGAAAAATTATACAATAGCAGCTCTTACCTTCCCCCTCCCAATGGAGCTCAGATTTGATTTTTTTTAAATAATCATCTGATGCTGAATTTAACACTTTGGAGGAAGTCTTCATAAGAGATGGTCTATACTTATACAGTTGGACAATTAGACTCAACTTTCTAAAAGCAAACATGAATGTATGCATGTCTTCCTTTTAGACAGGCCATCAGAACAACTCCCCTGGTGCTCAGCTGCAGGGAAACTCAATATCCCAGGTGCCACAGTAGTTCCAGGTATGTGTGCCTAAGTTCTGTGGGAGAAGAAATGGAGCTAAATCATACAGCTAATACAATCAATCAGCTCATCTTCGGTTTACTTTCAGGTGCCTCTTGTTTTCAAGGGGCACTGACCCTATAAAGGGACCTACCTTGAGCTTGCCTGGAGAATCTCCCAGAAATGTAGACAAGAAGGTAAGGGCCAGAGGCCAAGAAGCCTAGCTGGTGATCCTCAGAGTTTGATGTTGAGCCTCCTCTAAAGACTGTTAATACTTCCCTTCCACCACTGCGTCAATGATTGTTTGGAAAAATGATTATGACAAATGTTACAATGGGTTGTTAAAACCCTTGATATGTAAGGAGCATGCAAATATCAATCCAAAAGACCACTAAGACCCAAAATACAAATGGGCAACAATCCTGAACAGAATTTACAGAAAAAATTATCGTTACCAATATCCAATAACCATCTGAAAAGTGTTTGCCTGGGGTAGAAATAAAAACAAGGCTAACAAAGCTAATTCTAACCTAACTGCTATAAAAATACAAATGCTATGAGAATGGGAGTTAATATGTCCTAGCCCACCTCATGTCTAAATAAGTCAAAACACCATTTACTTTAAACAACTACTGCCCTCCAGCTACAGCAAATAGGAATACTACTATCTTCCTTTACGCTGTTGACCTGGTTTTTCTTAAGAAATGACCTTAAGAAAGAGCTAAATCTACTGGCAAACTATATTAGAAAAAAGAGTTTTGTTAGAATATATTTTAGCGTTCAGATTGACAACATACAATATACCCCTTCAATACACACACGCACACACATATTCACACTCACACACATGCACACATACTTCCTGAATCTCCTTTATTTTCAAAACTTTTCAAAGCATACCGCCTCTTGATCCTCTAACTTCTTTTTGACCACTTTCCCTTTGCCAGGGAGTTTTCCTCTGTCTGCCCTATAAACACCCTGAAAAGTTTGCATCCTTGGTTTTCTTCCTCTTAAAATTTATAACTTTTTGCTTAGTAGTAGTCTTAGATTCTACCATTGCTTCAAGAATTATCTCTATGCTAACAACTTCCAAATCCATATCTCCAAACCTGCATGAACTTTCCTCACAAATTCTAGATCAATAGTTCTTGTATTGACGTCAAATGTACATATCTGAAGTGGAATTTTCCTTTCTTGCCCAATTTCATCTACTTTTCATCCTATATTCATTCATTCATTCATTCATTCATTCACTTACAAATAGTTTCCAAGTGCCAGCCGTTATTGACCCCTCATTCTTACAAGCTAGAGAGAATCAACCTTCATTCTTCTCAGTCCTTCTGCTCAGGCCAACTTTGGATTCTAACTCAGATAGATCCCTTAGAATCAGCCCTTTTCTTCATCCTGACTAACACTTTGGCCTCAGTCCCCATCATCTCCCACCAGGATGCTTGCAGCAACCTCCTATATATTTTTCCTGCCAGTGAAGTCAGTCTGTTTTCCACAGCATTGGCAGAATTAGCTTCCTAAAAAATAAATCATGTCATGTCACTCCATGTTCTTAAAAGCTTCATAGTCCATAGCAATGATGGAGTCTGTGGACCAAATGCACTGAAATCAGCTGGAGACCTCATTATGCTGTCACTTCCTAAGCCCTAGACCTACTGCATCCATCTCCCTGGAAAGGAGACCTAGGAATACCTACTTTTAATGAGCTCCCCAGGTGATTCTTGTGCCCTCTAAAGGTGAAGACCCACTGGCCTACACAAGAGAATCCAAGCTCCTTAGAAATACAAGGTCCTTCACTGTCTGGGCCCAACTGTTACCAGTTTCCTCCACTTCTTCAGTGCACCCTACATACCAGTCACGCTGAATCTCTTCTCTTGTCTAGATACTTCAGGACCACCCATACCTCCATGTCTTTCTCTACACACAACTCCTCTGCCTCCTTCTCCTAACAAAAAACTAGTCTCCCTTCCTCTGAGAATCCTCCCCTGACTACCACCCCCTGCTCCATTGGAATTGTCTCTTCCTCATTTGTTCATAGCTCTTTCCTCACAACTACACTGTAGCCAGGCACTAGTCCCACTGAATCAGCCTTCACAACCATGTGACCCAAACACTTAAAATAAGTCCTATTTATTTATTTTAGTCCTATTCTTGTGCATTTGTTTATATACACATCTCATGGGTTATCTGGAGAACCCTGACTAATACAGTCACCAACTGGTCATTTGAAAAATGTTTCTACCTTAGCCACCATTGAAAACCTTGCCCAAAATAAGAAGACAACCCACAGAATGGAAGAACATATTCACCAAAAGATCTCATAAGGGGTTAATATCCAAAGTTTATTAAGTACTTACAAAACTCAACACACACAAAAACCAAACAACCCAATCAAAAATGGGCAAAGGGCCTGAATACACACTTCCCAAAGAGGACTCAGAGAAGACCAATCGACACATGAAAAGAGGCTCAACATCACTAATCATCAGAGAAAGGCAAACAAAGACCACAATGAGATACCATCTCACACCTGTCAGAATGGCTATCATCAATAAACCAACAAAAAACAAGTGCTGGTGGGGACGTGGAGAAAAGAGAACACTTTTGCACTGTTGGTGGGAATGCAGACTGGTGCAGCCACTTTGGAAAGCAGTATGGAGATAACTCAAAAAATTAAAAATGGATCTGTCTTTTGACCCAGTAATCTCATTTCTGGGAATATATCCAAAGGAACCCAAAACACTAATTTGAAAGAACGTAAGCAACCCTATGTTCATTGCAACATTATTTACAATCACCAAGATATGGAAGCAGCTCAAGTGTCCATCAATACATGAGTGGATAAAACAACTATGGGACATTTACACAATGGAATTCTACTTGGCTGTAAAAAAGAAGAAAATTTTACCCTTCACGACAGTATGGATGGACCTGGAGAACATTATGCTATGTAAAATAATCCAGTTTGAGAAAGACAAATACCATATGATTTCACTCACATGTAGAATCTAATGAACAAGCTGAACTAACAAGCAAAACAGAGAGAGACTCATAGACAAAGAACAGATGACAGCTAGTGTGGTTGGGGGTGGGGGGAGGTTAGGGGTGGGAGAGACTGAACAAAAACCAAAAAGGACTCTTGGAAATGGACAACAGTGTGGTGATTGCTGGGAAGAGGGGAGAATAAGGGGACTAAATGGTAACGGAAAAATATATAATAAAGACTAAATTTTTTTTAAAACCCTTGTCCATTATGTTAAGTGCTCCATTGAAACAGTGATAGACACAGCTTGTGTGTGCTGCTGATGCCCAAATGTGTAGCACTTTCCTGTGTTCCATACTCATGGATCCACTGTCCACTTCAATTCCCAACTGAATTATCTCATAAGTAACTCACACTGAACACTTCCAAAATGGAACTCTTGGTTTTGCTCTCCAAAATAGCTTACACCCAGCCTTTACTAGCTCAAAAGGTAGATCACCACTCATCCATTTGCTCAAGACAAAAACCTACAGCAATCTCAGTTCCTCTCTTTCTCTCATTTTCCTCAGGCAGCTAATCAGCAAGTCTTGTTGATTCTGCTTAAGTCTGAACACGTAACATCACCTCCACCAGCTTCTGCCTGGACCAGCCACCATCCTCTCCCACCCAGACCTTTGCAATAGCCTCCCAGTTGGTCTCCCTGCTTCCGCTCTTGCCTCCTGCTATTCTCCATATAGTAGTGAGTGGGTATTATAATTAGACATTTTTTTAAGACTTTATTTATTTATTTATATTGAGAGGGGGGAATGGAGGGAGAAAGAGAGGGAGAGATACATCATTTGCCCCTCACACACACCCAACCAGGGAACTGGACCACAACCCAGGCATGTGTCCTGACTGGAAATCCAACTGGAAACCTTTAGGTTCACAGGCCAGCACTCAATCCCCAAGCCACACCAGCCAGGGTTCTAATTAGCGTTATAAGACATTTTAAAAGATGACAAAACTTTCCCTGCTTGAAACTTCCAACAGCTCCCTAATCACAGGAAAAGAATTCCAAATCTCTACCAAGCCACACATGGCTACCGTCTCTACACACATCTCCTACCAGTCCTTGCCACTCAACTTCACCACTGCTGTATCCACCCAACTGCAAACAAGTCTCCTCCAGTATTACCGGGTGTTTCTCAAATATATCGCATTTTCTCCTACCTCTGGACCTTGGAACCTGCTGTTCCCTCTCCTGAAATGCTCTTTGCATGGCTCACTACCTCTTATCATTCATGTACCTGCTCAGATGCCCCCTCCTCAAAGAGACCATCCCTCTGCCTCCCCAGAGTTCTCTATCCCATCAGTTCTTTTTATTTGCCTTCAGAGAACTCACTACCAACTGATGTTACTTTATTTACTAACTTGTTTGACTTTCTCTCTCTCTACACTAAACTATAAACCTCATGAGGACAGAAAATTTTTCTTTTACACCTTCAGATAAATGGAACATAGTACATGTACAATAACTAAATGAACAAATGGACTCTTCTTAGTATGTAATGCCAAAAAATTCAATGTTTACAAACTGATATGTATCCTCTTATGAGACATGGAAATTACATAATTCATCATGTTTCCCTTTTTTCTTAACTTCCAGGAATCCCAATTCTAAGTTTTGTATTCAAGGGGGTGGGAGAAACGTAGAACAGGCGGGATAAATGGTGATGGGAGACTTGGGGTGGTGAACGCACAATACAATATACAGATGATATACAATAGAATTGTACAATTGAAACCTATACAATTTTATTAACTAATGTCACCCCAACAAATTCAATTTTAAAAAATAATAAATAAAAATAAATTTTATGCTTAAGCCTAAGAACTTACCTTAGATTGGGTTTCCTTTATAATTATCTATTACATGACTCTTGATCTTTAATTGTTATTATAACATTCTGTAGAGCTATCTTTTATTGTAAACCACCGCAATTCCTTACTCTAGGTGGACTATAAAAAATAATTCATATTTATTTTTGTTCTGTTATTAATTCATGGATATTAATATTGTCTCTGTAACATGACTAAGCTTCTTAAAAGCAGGTCCACAAAAATAGGTTTATGATTCTGAGTACGTGACACAGAGAGTTTATTCTTGTATTATTATGTATTAACTATTGTGTTATTTTCCCTATGAACAACTGAAAACCTACTTTTACTCCACCCTGTACAACGGCCCTTTGTATTTCCTCAAGTGCGTTTCAAGGGGTAGAATTTACGATATTTGCTCAATAACATTCTTAAAATGCTGATTTCTTCATTGGTTAATTAATCAAAGGCATAACCACATTTGGTTACAAATGAATAAGTAGGGTCTAGAGAAAGTTATCATCTCCCTTTCAGAAAATGGGCAAAGAGTTGTTAGAACTGAGAGAGCAGGAGTTACCTGTATAAAAAAGAGAACTTGACTTGGTGAGAACAGGGAGACTATCACAGGCACAGCTAAGAATGACTCAAAACCTAGTGGCAGAAAACCTAGGAGGGACCAAACGTTCTCCAAGAAAATGGTCCTGGGAAAACTGATAGAGAGGAAGTAAAATGGGGGAAGAAAATAGTGTGAAGCTGCCTGGAGGGGAGCCTTGAAGAAAGGTGAAGCTATCGATCCAGATCTTGCTGGAGAGATATGAAGAACCCTTGGAAGAGTGGTTGGGCTTTGTCATGAACACTGAGGACTGACTGAAAGTGAGGACGCTAAAGGTGGGGCCTGGACTAAGATCAGAGAGACAAGATAAGAGAAAAAAGACAGGGGGAGAGGTAAGTTCTGAGAGAAACCTGGCAGGACTGCCCTCTCACCATTAATTCTTGACATTCAGCAAAAAGCTCAGCAGCGATTTTAAAGACCACGCTAACCGTGAAGGCTAGCATGTGGGGGTGGATGCTGACATGGTGGGGGTAGCAGTTGTCCCCACTGGCGCCTTTCCAGCTGGGTGGGCGCTCCGCATCTTCACAAAATTCTTTGGCTGTGCTGCAGTGCTAGACAAGTGCAAGGTTTCTGTAGGCATTTCTCCACCCCAACGTGCTCCATGAAGCCACAATTTGCACTCCTCTCACCAGGAGAGAGAAACAGGATGGACGAGCAAAAGCTAGTGAACACAGCAGACAACCCTCATCTGCAGTCATTGTTTCAGCACCCAGAGACTTCTACTGGACACTTGGTTCGGATATTAATGTCTACACAGGGGCCCAGAAATTGCAGGGACAAAATGTGATGTTTCATCTGAAAATTGTGCCAAATAACTGCATGTTAGTGATATAATGCGCCAGGGTTTCTGCGAAGAGTTTTAATACTCTCAGAGTACAGTTCTCCATTGCTGAGACACTTACCTCTTCCAGAACAGGAAACGGATAGTATGGCACTTTTGCTCAGATGACTTTTACCTAACTTTGGACTTAGAACCACTGACCTCTTCAAAACCCCTAGTGAGCATTCATTAAGTGACACATTATTAACCCCGCCAAGAGATCAGGCTACACTGATGCAAGAGCTAAGAGGTCACTCATAAATCTAACTGGTACAGGCAGACCAAATGGGATAAATTCACAATAAATGCATCAAGCATAGCTGTGACTGTCATGTCCTTCCCATTTAGCTCACCAAGTCAGGCTCTCTTTATCTACTAACAGCTCCACTCCCCTCTTCTCTATACTTGTAGAGGCACAGCCACATCCATACAAGATCCCCTCTATCATCAAAGTGTATGTTCATTAAATACTTGCTGTGTTCCAAGCACTATGTTTACATTTCCATCTCATATAAGCATTCCAACAACCCTGCAAGTTAAGTACCACTATTACCCCATTTCATAGATGAGTACACTCATTGAGGTTAAGCCCTGACCCAGCTGGTGGAGCCGGCCTTGGGCACAAGTATTCTGACTCAAGAACTGCCATTCTTAGGCTTTAAGCGACACTGTCTCCCACAGGATGGCACGGGGTGGGTGGGATAGATGCCTAATGAGGCACATCGTCCAACACAACCACTTCCCTGGAAGAGAAAGAAGTGGTTCCAACTGACTAGGGGAAATGGATTTACAAGTCAGAGACAGAGAAGGTGGGTACATTTAAAACTTATATAATATATAACTCTGAATACAAATGGCTCTGTTTGCTAAATTAGTGTCGGCTAAACTTACAGCAATTCAGCAATCACTTTCATTTTAACCTAGTTTATAATATTTGAAGTTTCTTCCTAAAAAATAAACATGAGCCCTGATTGGTGTGACTCAGTTGGTTGGGTATCGTTCTGCAAAGTGAAATGTCACCTGCTCAATTTCTGGTTGGGGCACATGCCTGGGTTGCATGTTCGGTCCCCAGACAGGGCGCATATGAGAGGCAACCAATCAATGTTTTTCTCTCACACTGATGTTTCTCTCCCTCTCTTTCTCTCTGCTTTCCCCTCTCTCTAAAAATAAATAAAATCGTAAAAAAAAAAAAAAACACGAAGCTTAAGAGAACACCATTCAAACGATTCTGGGAAGGTGAAACATTTGAAAAATCTTTATCAATTGATATCAATGCAGAGATACTGTGTTTTTTTCATTTTTTTATTTTTTATTGTTGTTCAATGACAGTTGTCCCCATTTTCCCCCCATTAATCTCTCCTGCCCTGCCCACCCCCTCCCACATTCAATCCTCCCCCACTTTTAAAACTAAAACTCTAAGCTCTGGGTCTCAGCTTCCTGCAGAATACCAAACACACACACAAATGTACACATGAAACATACCACATATTCAACACATATACTCTAAGCACACACACATACTAAACAAAAAACACGCTCCACAAACACACACACCACATATAATACACACCACAAACCACATATTACATGCATATTACATTACATGCAAACACATACCACATATTACACATACATCACAGTACACACATATTCATCTCCAAAAATATACCACAAATACACACACATACACCACACTCCTACCACACATATGTGCCACCAAACATCCAAACCACACAAACACAGCACATACCCATGGTAACAGTGGTACAGAGCTATTCCTTTCATTCCCCTCTCTGCATCCTTTTACGCTGTAATTGCACCTTTTATTTTCAATGTGAAGAGTATAGCTCTGTAGGGGCAATTGTTTTAAACTTGAGAATGCCTAAATTAAATGACAATTTTAGATAATTTTTTATAGTAAAAAATGCAGTTTACATTAACAAAAGAAACTATGGAGCTTCAGAAATCATGCTCTTAAGCTTACTAAATCACTGCAATTTTAAAATCTTGAATCCACCATTAGGGGGAAAAGGAAATCTATTTTGCAATCTGGCACATTCTCGTGGTGACTTTCTTACTGTGACTCATGCCATAGATGTCGTGTGCAAATGTAAAAGAAAATAACCAGACTAGAATGTGAAAAGAATTTCAATGATGAGGGAGAAGCTGTCTGGGAAGGTGAATCAAGCACTTTCCAGCCTTCACTGACTTGGGGTCCTTCAGACAGCCCAGGTCATGTTTTAAAATATATATATACATAATTTTCCCAACAGTGAGTGTGTGTGTATATATATACATATAAGTATATATAAAATATATATATAATAATCCCAGCTGTGAGTGTGTGTATATACATACATCTACATACATATACACACACACATACATATATACACACACTCTCACAGTTGGGAAGAGCTTCATAAGACAGCAGTGAAAAATAAAAGACAATTTTTAAACCTGTCCTGACCAACACTTCCCGTATCCACTGTAAAACACTCTCTTAAACCTAACAGCCTATCCTCTAGTAATTCTTTTATTCTCCCAATTTAAAACCTTATGGCTAAAAGTGATTGGCCTCAACTGCCTTCAAGCATATACTTGGGGAGGGCGAATGGAAGAGAAGGGGAAAAAACGTCAAAGAAGTTAAGTCACGGGAGACTGAGCTGAATGGGTTTCTCAGAGGGGGTGGGGCGGTACAGAGGAGGGCAGGAAGAGCACAGGGCTGAAGAAGGTGGGTCATGCACATACCTCGGAAGTGTGTGCCCAATTCACAACGTAATATGTGCCAAATAAGTTCATTAAATCTATTAAGTACAGTGCCTTAGTGAGTTTGGTTTACGCTGCAATTTGGGATTAACCGTGACCATGTAATTATCCCGCCCTATTATTTATGGCATTGTGTTTAAGTTCCAGGGGACAAAACTGTCGAAAATTCTTTTTTTCTTAATCTACTATCATAGAAGGAATCAGGTGTATGTTTTTATATAAATGTTGATTACAATTCACCTTTAAGGAAGGTCTTAGAAGTTTACTGTGAATCATTTACAATATTGAACAATGCTTGAGCCATTCATTGTGCTTCTTCATAAAAACCACTATTAAAATAATATAAATTTTTTTTTAATTTTAATGAATAAAAAATATAATATTATAATTTACCTAAACAATATTTCATAAGTGTTAAAGGCAGCAATTTTTAAAAAGGGCTTATTGTGTGCATAGGAAAGGAACTAACAGAATTTTTTTAGTACAAGAAAAATTCTTATCTTCTCCCTGGGTGTCAGAAGCTGGAGAACAGTTAGTTTAATCAAAGAAAATGTATTTGTCTTGGAAACTTTTCTTAAACTTTCAAAATCTAGCAAAAAAGCAATTTACTGATAAGTTGACTTCTGTTCTTAAAGGGAGGAATTGCATTTCTGTTCTTATAATTATCTTTCTTTCTAAAAAAGGATTTATGTGATTTTTCTTTCATACCCAAATTGGCATAATTTGAAAATAACACATTTTGAAGGTACAGATAATGTCCATGATCTGTAATCTATTACAGAGCATTGAACTTAGGGAACAATTTCCTCCATTTACCAAAATTTACATATCCCTGAATAGAAAAACAGAAAATGAGAAATCAAGTCCCTCATAAATAAAAGTTTTAGGATCAAGGCAGGGATATCCAATATTTCAGCTATTATTTAACATAATTATAGGATCTTTTGAGGATTTTGGCAAATGGAAGTGAGGAGAAGGCAATAAAAAGAAATAAGTATAACAATCAGAAAGGAGAAAGAATTATCACTTGATGGTCTATCCAAAAACTTCAGGCTATCAATTGCCAAACTGTCAGAACATTCACTAAGGGGTAGTTACAAAATAACTAATTTTAGTTATTTCTATTTTCTTATATATTACTAATTACTAATTTTCCTGTATATGAGCAATAAGCCAGAAATATGATAATAAAAATATAAATCCTGCTCTAATAGCAACAGGATCTTTTTACATATAATGAATAACCTCTAAGATAAACAAGAAATGTGGAGGATATAGATTGAGTGAAAATTACAAAACTGCTGTAAGACATAAAGGAATATTTGAATCAAATGGTTTTAAGGAAAATTCAAAAGTTGTACCACTGAAGTCCACCGAGGTCCAAGGATACCCCATTTAAGGCCAAGGCCAAAAACTGATTTTCTGATGCCCAAACCTAGAGAACTGGGCTTCCTGGAGGATTCTGGTCATCGGTCATTGGACGATAGGACGACAGTATGCCAAAAGACATCACCAGGTCCATTTGTCACCATGTTGTTTTTTTTTAAGATTTTATTTTTTTATTTTTAGAAAGAGAGGAAGGGAAGGAGAAAGAGCAGGAGAGAAACACCAATGTATTGTTGCCTCCCATGTGCCCCCCTACCAGGGACCTGGCCTGCAACCCAGACATGTGCCCTGACTGGGAATTGAACCAGCGAACCTTGGGTTCACAGGCCAGCACTCAATCCACTGAGCCACAAGAGCCAGGGATGTCACCATATTTTAATGGTAAAGACTTCATTAAAAAATATACAAACTCCCTGGTCATGTGGTTCAGTTGGTTGGGGCATCATCCAGTGCACCAAGACATTGCGGGTTCAATCCCAGTAGGGGTGCCTCCAGGAGGCAACTGATTGATGTTTCTCTCCTACATCACTGTTTCCCCCCTCCCCCATCTCTCTCTCTCCCTTCTCTCTTTCTCTCTCTCTAAAATCAATAAACATGTCCTCGAGTGAGGATTAAATACATATATGTATGTATATTAAATACATGTGCGTGTGTATATATATATAGCCTTGGCAGCTGTGGCTCTGTGGATTGAGTGCCAGCCTGCAAACCAAAAGGTCACCAGTTTGATTCCCAGTCAGGGCACATGCCTAGGTTGCAGGCCAGGTGCCCAGCTGGGGGTGTGCGGCAATCGTTGCCATTTCTCTTCTACATCAATGTTTCCCTCCCTCTCTTTCTCCCTTCTTCCCCCTCTCTCTAAAAGTAAATTTGAAAACTAAAATTAAAAAATAATAAATAAATAAATACACACACACACACATGCAAACAAGTAGAGTTGAACTATTTCCGCAGATGGCCAGGTTTCTTGAGGTAGGACTACGTTACTCAGTATTAGAAGTAATGTTGGCTGCTGTAAAGATAAACCCATTTTCTGAATAGTTTTCTTGCTTATTTAAATGTCCAGTCAGCTTGGGATAAGAAGAAAGGACAGGAACCAGGTGGATGAGGGTCCTGCCATCTTCGACTCGTGGCTTTTCAGGTTGCCCCGAACATCTACATCCTACCAGCAGATGGGAGAACAGAGAGAAGGATGTTGTTTATGGGTCGCATCTTCACTTCTGCTCATATTCCCCTGGAGACAACTCAGTCTCATGGCCAACCTAACTTCAAGGGAACTTGGGGTGGACTCACGTTTCTTCCTCACCCACGCTGAAAGAATGGACAACTGGGCTTATTCAAAAGGCAGAGAAGGAGCTGCCCAGCTAACTTCTTCATCTAACTGGAGTTTGCCTTTTAAATATTTAATTTTTAGATTTCACACAGTTTGATGAAAGCTTTCCTAAACTACATAACAATTTTGCTGTTTTAACAGAGTGGGCAATAATGAGGCTTTTCCTGTGGCTCAGGGTCTTCATCAGGAAGATCAGCCGTCTTCCTGGAACTGCCTTCAGGAATCCTTGAGGAATTGCTGATCCTTTACCTCTAAAAGGCTCTGGATCACGATCTTTTTTTTTCAACCCTTGGGTCTTTTGAAATTTGTTTTCTGAATCCTTCCTCAGAGCAGAGTGGCACCTGTCACTTCTTGCTGCTCTCATCACCCAGGTTTCTAGCGTTCATTTCCCCTCGAATGCTTTGCTTCTACTAAAGGTTTAGATTAAGGAATAAAAATTGTGTGTAAAGGAAGGGCAAAAACTGGCCCACTTCTCAGTCAACAGTGTATATTTCTATCACCTGGAATTGTTAGCATTAACTTTAATTATCCAAAATCCTTCTTAAATGTTTTGCTTCCAAGTTTTTAGAAGTTGCAAATAACCATTTATGTTGGTTTAGGCTATGATCCTAGGAAAGAGAAGAAGACTCTGCCTCAAAGAGAATTACTTTACAAATAATTCTAAAATGCAACTAGAATAACAACTAACAAGAAAAGAGGTCTGCCACATGTTGTTAGGTAGATAAAAGCAAACTACAAAATGGCACTTATGGTGTAACCTCATTTTTGTAAAGGAGAAGAAGTATATGTTTGTATATGCATGGAAAAAATCTGAAGGAATCAGGAGTAGTTATGTCTAGGTATAAGATTACTGAAAACTTTTACTTACAATGTCATTTATTTAAGTGTTTGACTATTTTATAATTTTTTATAAAGTATTTTATTAAAAAAAATAAAGATTTAAGAATATAATTCACACTGTCTTCTCAGAGTATAGGCTCCTGAAAGACCTGGATGACAGGTGAGTACTCTTCTATATCCTGCCTGCTGCCACAGATAAGGGGGTTCTTAATAAACACTGATTTTTATAGACAAAAAAAAAAAAGAACTCAGAGTCAACCCCATAGGCAGGGTAAGTTCCAGGAAAGTATCGATGACTTCCCCCTTGGAAGACGTCTGCCTGGAAATCTATGGGAGGCCGTATTAAGCAGAGTTTCAAGGGCCATCAAAGCCCTGGCAAGCTTACAGTAACCAGAGCCACGCTGTAACCTATGCTAGAATTATGATGAAAATGTACTTGCCTTTGGTAATTCTGGATAACTATACTAACATAAAAGCTTTTTGGAATCTACTTCACTTTTCTAACAAATGCATTGACAATTTAGTGTGGGAAACCAACATACATATGGCAGGTTTTTGTCTCCTGGTGTACACTAGGGGACCCTATAAGACATCGTCTACCCAGTATTTTCTCTCTACTCTGCGTTAAAATCTATAAAACATGCACAAGGATTAACACATGGGCTCCAGAATATACCAGTTTAAATAAAAATACATTTATTGGAAAAGTAAGGTATCAGTTAACTATACATTAACCCGTAAAAGTGCTTAACAGATTACCCTGAAGCTATGGGGCATGCGACAGGAAGCATTTTTTCTCACGTTCATAAGTCTGCAGGAACTAGTTGGGGTAGCTCTGCTCCACATGTCCTCATTCTTCTGGGAATAGTGGAGAACCCAGGATGTGTTCATGGCAATGTAGAAGTACACGAGGGCAAGCCGAAGCACATGAGTATATTTGAAGCCTTTGCTATCATCATGTCCATTGATGATCCCATTGGCCAAAGCAAATCATATTGCCCATCCCAACAGCAGAAGGACTGAAAAATATACTCCATATCTAGTAAGTTGAATCACAAAGTCATACAGCAAAGGGCAGAACACAGGGGTGGGTTGAAGAATTGGGAACAATAATGCAATCTTCCAAAACTAACACTAACTCACTGTTAATCAATAATACAGTAACATTTCTGTTTTCATACTTAATTGGTCTTGAAAGGAGGACACTAAGGAAATAGAACAGAAGGAAAGGGGAAACATGGGAGCTAAAAAAGTAAAGCATTTTACACATTTTCTAGGAAGGGAGAAGGGCTAGGGGAGGTGCCACAATGGAGGTTCTCGGAAGATGATACAAGAAAAAAAGAGCACCCTCATGAATGACTTTCACTAATGAAAATTCAAAAATATAGGAAAATAATATAAGACAGTAAGAAGAGATACATACAAGAAAGGTAAATGAAAATCCCAGAAAAAAACAATTTTTAAGCAAACTTCACAGAGAAATGAACTGTTCAAGCATAAAATGTTTCTGCATTTGAAATTGGTGGGTTTTGTATGTTCATTTCTAGTCTATTACCTATGGCTTAATGATTTATAATCTGAAAGAGGCTGCAAACCCCTATGAGAATTTCTCTATTTAAAAAAAGTGTGTGCGTATGCAGAATTTTTTTTCAAACCAGGCAGATCAGAAACTTCCTAGAATTTGAACAAGAGGCGGATTTAAAGGCGGGCGCACAGGGTGCGCGCCCTGGGCCCAGGGGCAGATTAAGGTCGGTTGAGGCCCCAGGCGCAGAAGAAAATATTTAAACAATACTGTCAGGTTTTACCACCAACTGTAAACCGGTATGTAATTAAAATTGTACATATGAAACCAAACTTGGTGTTATTAGAAAGAAGTGTAAAGTTGGGGTTTTGTGGGGCCCTTCAGAAGTCGGGGCCCAGGGCATGCGCCCGGTGCGCCCGCTGTGCCCGCCGTTAAATCCACCTCTGATTTGAACACAAAACTAAAAATGGCAAAAGCCTCACTCAACCTTCTGGTTGCCCTGAAGAGGCTGCCTCATGAGAGCGGCCCCATTTCCCTGAACCCTCTGAAGCCCCCCTCTTCCACATTTCCTTCAACCCTGTGAGCTATCTTTTGATCCTACCAATATATACATTTTTGCTTAAATGAGTCAAAATTGATTTTTGTTGCTTTCAATCAAAGAACTGTGTCAGGTGTAAGTCCCTTTCCTTTTTTAATCCTCCAAGGAGATGAGAGAGAGAGAGAGAGAGAAAGGTCTTAAAGCAAGTAACAAAGCATGCCATCACTCAAGAATCTAGTATCTAAAATTATTTCATGAAAATTACTGTTACTATGGCAACCTTTCAGTGTGTATTCAGTGAGTTTACACTATATTAACACTTTATTGTAAACCAAACTATATTGGTTTATTCAGCCTTGATTCCTTTTTAAATATTTTTTCTCATAAAAGTTATCAGAGCTTCTAGTTCAGGATGGCTGACTAAATGAATAAATCTACTTTTCCCTCTAAAATTCCTATTGAAATAATACCATAAAGGGAAGTCCTCCACCACTCTACACACATACACACACACACACACACACACACACACACACACACGCCCATATAATCCACTAGAGTCCCAGCTCCTGTCATTAGAATCTGTTCTGATGATCCGACATAGTTAATATGGTTAGTATCCCTCTCATTAATTGATAAATTAAAATCAATTTAATTTACAGTCAAAATCCTAATGAGATTTTTTTAATTTGACAAGTTAAATAAGAAGCTCCTGTTGAAGAGTGATGGTAAAAGATCCAATAAAATGTTGAAGAAAAGGAACACTGATCAGGCAGGCCATGACTACTGAGTAAGTGAAGATGGGTGGCAGCAAAGTTGCCCAAAGAGCCTAGGGAGGTCGAACCCTAAGAAGAGACATGTCTATTTCTCATCACGCTGAGCCACACACAAGCACACACCAGTACTTCCTCATTATCGGTATCCAGGACAAGTTCAGCCAGAGCTCTGGGCAGCAAATTGTCTCCAAGAATACCATATAACTCATTCATGTGCTACATGATTCTGAGATTCAGTGGCTCATTAATCCAGAGAAGAGCTTCATCCTGCCTGAGGAAACCATTCTACACACACACACACACACACACACACACGCACTCATATAATCCACTAGAATCCCAACTCTTGTCATTAGAATCTGTTCTGATGATCCAACATAGTTAATATGGTTAGTATCCCTCTCATTAATTGATAAATTAAAATCAATTTATCAAGGTAGTCAAAGAAGATAAATAAAAGAGGAAATAAAGAGGTGAATCCACATATACTGAAGACAATGATGTTTTTACATCTTCAGAGGACTTTAAAATTTTTTTAAATGCAGCAATAAAGAGAAATTGATTGCACACACACAAAGTCCAAATGATCAAAAAGATGAAGTGCAAAGAACAAGGCTTAACTACCAAGAGCAATCCTACCAATTCCAGCATTCCACACTACACAAGACCTGGAAGGAGTGACACAGGGCAGCAAAGAAACGGAAGGGTGATGAGTAGGAAAGAGACAAAGGCCCCATGACTAAGGAGATAGAGATGGAAGCTCATGCCAGTTTGCCTGTTCTTCACAGGAGCACATGAGCTTGGCCAGGTGAAATGGAATTAGGGAAGAGAAAGGAGGAGGATTGGGAAGGGAAGGGAAAAGGAAGAGTAATGAAAACTGTGGCATGAACTGAGTAATAAACAGCTCAATAGAACTGAAATATAGAGTCCATAACAGACTAGTGCATTAAAATTCAGTTTGCCACAAAAGGGCATTTCAAGTGAATGAGAAAGATAGCTATTTTAAATGAATGGCAGTAATTAGCTAAAAATTGAAAAAATAAAGATGGATCCCTACCTCACAGTATACCAAAACTTAAATGCCAGATATAATAAAGACCTAAGGTCAAAAAACAAAAATATAAAAGTACCAAAGAAAATGTAAGAACATAGGATAAGGAAGATCTACTTAAGCAAAATATAAAATCCAGGAACAACAAAATTTTAAAAATTAATGCCTGTTTCAGCTAGAGAATAATTTTAAACCTCTGTGTGATGAGAGACACCATAAACAAAAATAAAAGATTAACAGGTCAAAATTTGTCAAGTATTTTCAATATAACAAATAAGTCAAGGAAAAAAAGAGGCAACGCTTTTTTTTTAACATGCAAAGAAACATTGCCAGAGACAGTTCAATATCTCCAGTTTTTATCCTGTGATGCTTCTAGAATAATAAAAATTTTAGTTGGGCATGTAGTTATCCAAAATAAAGCTATTTCACAGCCTCCCTTAAAGCTTAGTCACCTGAGGCATGTGACTGAATTCTGGCCATGGCAATATGTAAAGAACAGCCATGAAGGAATGTCCAAGAACCTTCCTAAGAGATAGTATGTGTGAGTCCTTGACCCATTTCTTCATCTTTTCCTCCATTCTGCTGCCCAGAATGCAGATGTTCCCATCTTTGGACTTGAGATCAAGATGAGAAGTTGTATTTTTCACAGGAACGGGAACCCCTTATCCTGTGGAAGAAAGTCAGGGATGGTATATATGTAGATGAGTGGTGGTGATGGGGATGAAAAGTTGAGCAAAATAATGCTTAATGGCTTCAATCTTTTTGATAAAGCAGGAGAAAACATAGCTAAGAGTAAGAAAAGTGAGAACTTAAGAACAATGGCACTGGCATGGCACAACTGTTGAAAACAATGAAGGAAGAATTGAAAACAGACAAGTCACAGAATGAAATGATAGTGTTGTGAGCCCAGCAAGGGTTTAAGGCTATGAATGTGTAGTGGTATCAATCTGCAAGGTTTATTGCAAGCTCTACGGATTTTTTCCCCAACATTGATTAATTTATCTGATGACAGGAGCAAAGGAAGTAAATTGTGGCATTGATCCAAGGTTGGACGTAGTGGAATGGGTTTAGCAGTAGAAGTAAAAGGGGTATTTGTGGGAGAATATTTTAGATTATCGAACATGATGAAGAAGGAAGAAAGCCCAAGATGGAGTTACTAAATCAGGAGAAAGTGGAAGCAGCAAGGGATTGAAAATCTGACAATGTTAAAAAATAGATATAGGGGAAATGAAGCTATGAATGAAGCAAGTGCTGGGGGCTGAATCAGTCATTAGGATTGAGTTTTACTGGGGCCTTCCAAGATGAAGGTGTTCTAGAAGAAGGCAAGTTCCAGAATATGACCATGCAATAAACAGAAGTGTATCTCAGTGGTTAAGAACATGGACTTAGCCAGAGAAAATTCCTATCACTAGTTTTATTATTTATCTTCATTTAACCTTGTTTTTTAATCACACCTAATCCATAAGAATGTTGTGAAAATTACAATAAATAACTGATTTAAAGAGCTTTTCTCAATGCCCAGCACATAACTAAACTCGCAATAATTGCGAAAAACAAAAAAAATATCCAGGTGCCCTATTATTCTGCCTACTACTAATTAAGATGCACAATACATTATTGGGTAGAAAATGTACTACCCTTAATACTGACGCTGATTGTAAGCAAAGGCCTAATACAAAAAAAACAAGTGAAAATCCTAAACCAATGATGAGATCTTATTTTCCCTGATTGAAAATGGCTTAGAATATGAGTACACATTGTGGTGAGTAGTGCTTCATAAGGGTGTGCCTATTACAATTAATTAAGTCAGCAATTACAGCAGAAACTCAGCCCCTTCAACTAAGCCAACATTTTGAAAAGAGGGAACAGTACTTATAAGTACTTTTTCATTTATAAATGAAAAAAAGAGCCTAATTCCAGATAACAAGCAAAAAAAAAAAATCATAAGTAAACAGACAACAAAGCCAGCATGCTTGGAGATGGAACAATTATTCTTGGTAAAGCTAGAATGGACATCAGAGTTACCTAGGCAGTCAGCATGTTTGGTGTCAGAAAGTTTTTCCTACTCCGTGTGCCCTTCTCATATCTCCCTCACTCTGTAAATTATTGCCTAAAGTGTGAGAACTGGATATTGAATATCAAAGGCATAAAATAAACCACTTTAGAGACTTTCAGTCAAGATGGAGGTAGGTAAACATGGCTCGCCTCCTCACACAACAAAAGCAAAACTGCAATTAGACTACGAAACAACTATCACCCAGAATTGTCAGAAAACTGAGCTGTATAGAAGTCCAACAACCAAGGAATTAAAGAAGTCACATTCATCCAGACGGTTAGGAGGGGTGGAGACACACAGAGAGGCACAGAGACACAGAGATACAGAACCAGCAGTCCCACACCCACGTGTGGAGGATAAAAATTAGGAGGGATACCTCAGGAGCAAGGGATCAAGTCCCACACCAGACCACACAGCCCAGGGTTCCACTGCCAGAGAGATAAGTCCCCATAGCTTCTGGCTATAAAAATCAAAGTGGGTTAGAGCGGTGGAAGAAACTGTATGATTCTCAGGAGACTCCTTGTAAAGGGCCCACAACAGACTTAGGAATTGCGCAGACTCACTCCCTCTGGGCTTCTGCACTGGAGCAGCAGCTGGAAGGGCACCAGTGAGATAAGAAGAGAAACTGAAGTGTCTGGCATAGGGCAAGTGCTGGGGTACAGCTTCCTCCCAGACAAAACTTCAGAGGCCAGGCAGTGGCATTGTTCCTTTTCTGAGGCCTTCCTCACACAGAGCCACAGAGCAGTTACACCATATCAGAGACACTATCAACCTGGTTCACACAAGTTGCCCCATCCAGGCGATTACCTAAGCCTCCACCCCACTCAGCTTATTTGTGTGCTTTTCTACAACAGCGATGCTACTAAACTAAGTAACATGAACTAAGGGAGGAAGATTGCTGGAGGGAATGGGGGTGGTATCTGGTGGGGGGGTGGTTAAAAAGGGAAATACTGGGACAACTGTAATAGCTTAATCAATAATATATATTTTTTAAAAAACAACAATGGTATATGGGAACATCTGCAATAGTGTCAACAATAAAAATAAAGAAAAAAGAAAGATGCCCTGGCTGGTGTGGCTCAGTGGATTGAGTGCTGGCCTGCGAAGCAAAGGGTCACTAGTTCAATTCCCAGTCAGGGCACGTGCCTGGGTTGCAGACCAGGTCCCCAGTAGGGGCCATGTGAGAGGCAACCTCACATTGATGTTTCTCTCCCTCTCTTTCTCCCTCCCTTCCTCTCTCTCTAAGAATAAATAACTAAAAATATTTTTAAAAAGAAAAAAGAAACAAACAAAATAAATAAATAAATAAACCACTTCAGCAGAATTCCTCATGATACAGTTGAAGAACAGGCATAGCCCCTGTCATGGGCTAAAGGAGTGACTACACACTTGCTATCTGTTAGCTCTGTTTGAGAGCACATGATTTATTCTGTGATATACCAAAATCTATTTAACCCAAATGGCTTTAGACCACATAGCTATGATGCAATACCTGCTCTTCAGAGCCTATCACATACAAGGTACTCGATGGATGTTAAAATTCATTTGTTTATTTATGCAGCCAACATTTATTGAGTGCCTAATATGTGCTAAACATTATTCCAGACATTAGGAATAGAAAACATTTTTTTTAAAATATTTTATATGTTTTGGGGGTTTTCTGCATTATAAAAGCAATACATGATTGTTGCAAAACGTAAAACATTACAAATATGTATCAAATTTTCTTATGGTTGAACGTGGAATCAACTATTTTAAATGTTCTATGAACATGAGTTTACTTATTGTATTGTTCAATTCCTATATGTACTGATGTGGTTTTGCCTCCTGGAGATGTCCAATTTTGATATGTACTAAAATCTCTCATTCTAATTATTTTACTTATCTCACAACCAATAAAAATTAAGATTAAAGAATCATACAACAATGAACTGAGATGCAAGAGTTAAAATAATACCTTTGTTAAGCACCAAATGAATCAGAAAAATATTAAACATATTCTGTTAGTAGAACTGTCTATAGCTAAATACGTTGTGGATTAAATTGCAATTTTTTCCTTCAGAAAAATACTTTTCCTGTTGATGTCAAATTAAATACCTCAAGTACAAGTTCTATTGAATATATATCAGATTATTTACCTCTTCCCTAACTGCATGTTGTAATTATTTCCCTTGGCTGGCTTTTAATGTTGGCTATTGTATGGTTGAAAATAACTGTGCAATAAGGAAATTGTTAACAAGAGGAAAATTGTGTTTTTCTCTCAAGAAATAGAAGCTATATGAATACCATGATGAGAAATTGTTAACAAGAGGAAAATTGTGTTTTTCTCTCAAGAAGTAGAAGCTATATGAATACCATGATGAGAAACTAAAAGGCAATTCAGAAATATTTTTAATTATAATACAAAGTCCCATTAGGCTAGCCTACAAATGTTATTGTAGACAACGAACCTACCTGTATTGTTCATCTTTAAAGGTCCTTTGCTTTTCTTTTTGATAACTCCCCTTCAGATTTTACATTAAGGAGTAGATAATGTGCAAAACAATTATGTTATACGTATAGAGTAGCCCTATCCAGAAAGAAATGGCCCACAGAAGAAGAGAGAATGCCCTGTTGACCATCTTTGCTATTAGTTGCATTGGTTTAACCTCATAGGTTTTGTGAAGACAGAACACATGGAAAACAGGGCAAGAACCTCAGTGCGAAAACTATAATGACAGGTATGTGTAATTATACAAAATGTTTACATTCCACACATGTACTACAAATGAGTTGGAATGTTAACCTGCACCTGACAAAATGACTGGGAGTTTAATCTTTTTTAAGATATATATATTATAGATTATGCTTTTACAGTTGTCCCAGTATTTCCCTCCTAGACTTCCTCCACCAGGTACCCCCATGCCCTCCAGCAATCTTTCCCCCTTAGTACATGTCCATGGGTCATGCATATAAGTTCTTTTGATACTCTATTTCCTATATTGTTTTTTTTTTAAGATTTTATTTATGTTTTTTAAACAGAAGGGAAGGGAGGGAGAAAGACAGGGAGAGAAACATCAATGTGTGGTTGCTTCTCACACATCCCCTACTGGGGACCTGGTCCACAACCCAGGCAGGTGCCCTGACTGGGAAATTGAACCGGCGACACTTTGGTTCACAGCCCAAAGCTCAATCCACTGAGCTATACCAGCCAGGCCATTTTCTATACTGTTCTTAACATCCCCCTGTCTATTCTGTACCTGCCAATTTGTACTTCTTAATCCCTGAGCCTTTCCCCCATTCACCCCCTTCCCCCTCCCAACTGATAACCCTCCAAATGATCTCCATTATCTATGATTCTATTTCTGTTCTGCTTGTTTGCTTAGTTTGTTTTTTAGATTCAAGTGTTGATAGTTGTGAATTTATTGCCATTTTAACATTCATAGTTTTGATCTTCTTTTTCTTAAATAAGTCCCCTTAACATTTCATATAATAATGACTTGGTGACAATGAACTCTTGTAGCTTTACCTTCTCTGGGAAGCACTTTATCTGCCCTTCCGTTCTAAATGATGGCTTTTCTGGATAGAGTAATCTAGGTCATAAGTCCTTGCTTTTCAACACTTCAAATACTTCTTGCCAGTCCTTTCTAGCCTGCAAAGTTTCTTTTCAGAAATCAGCTGACAGTCATGGAAACTCCTTTGTAGGCAACTCTGCTTTTCTCTTGCTGCTTTTAAGATTCTTTCTTTATCTTTAACCTTTGGCATTTTAATTATGATGTGTTTTGTGGTGGTCCTCTTTGTGTCCATCTTGTTTGGGACTCTCTGTGATTCCCGGACTTGTATCACTAAATTGGGGGAGTCTTCTTTCATTATTTTTTCAAATAAATTTTCAATTTCTTCTTCTCCTTCTCCTTCTCCTTCTTCTCCTCTTCCCCCTCCTCCTCCTCCTCCTCCTCCCGGCACTCCTACAATTTAAATGTTGGTATGTTTGAAGTTGTCCCAGAGGCTCCTTAGCCTATCCACATTTTTTGGATTCCTTTTTTTTTCTTGCTGCTCTGATTGAATGCTTTTTTCTTCCTTATGTTCAAAATCATTGATTTGATTCTTGGCTTCATCCCGTCCACTATTGGTTCCCTGTAGATTTTTCTTTATTTCACTTAGTGTAACCTTCATTTCTTCCTGGGTCTTTTTTATGCTGTTGAAGTACCCAATGAATTCCTTGAGCATCCTGATAACCAGTGTTTTGAACGCTGCATCTGATAGGTTGCTCATCTCCATTTTGTTCAGTTCTTTTTCTGGAGTTTCGTTCTATTCTTTCATTTAAGCCACATTTCTTTGTCTCCTCATTTTGGCAGTCTCCCTGTGTTTGTTTCTGTGTATTAGGTAGAGCTGCTTTGACTCCCCGTCTTAGTAGCATGGCCTATTGTAGAAGAGCGCACCTGTAAGTTGGATGGGGTGGAGCCTTATGTCATCACCAAGGTGGGGCAACCTGTGTCACTGCTCTGTGGCTCTGTGTGGGAGAGGGCTCAGAGAGGCAATAATCCATTGCCTGGCCTCTGGAGTTTTGTCCAGGAGGAAGCTGTCTCTTGGCACTCCCCTGCTGCCAAACACTTCAGTTTCTCCTCTTATCCCATTGGTGCCCTTCCAGCTGTTGATCTGGTGCTGAATCCCAGAGGGGAGGAGTCTGCGTAAGCCCTACATGCATTGTGGGCCCTTTAAGAAGAGTCTCTTGAGAGTCCCACAGTTTCTTCTGCAGCTCCAACCCCATTTGGTTAATACAGCCAGAAATTATGGGGATGTGTCTCCCTGTGCTGCAACCCTGGGATGGATGGTCTGGTCTGGAACTGGGATCCCTCATTCCCGAGGTATCCCTCCTGATTTTGATCTGCCACACATTGATGTGGGACTGCCCATTCCACATCTCCATGTCTCCTCGCCTCCACACCTCTTAGAGTCTCTCCATATGTTTCCACATCTCCACCCCTCCTACCAGTGTGGATGAATGTGGATTCTTTAAACCCTTAGTTGTCAGACTTCCATACAGCTCAATTTTCTGACAATTCTTGTTGGTATTTTTTTGTAATCTAGTTGAAATGTTTGCTGTAGTTCTGCAAGGAGGTGAGCTGTGTTTACCTCTGCCTCCATCTTGACTGGAAGTCCAGTCTGGAAATTTAATCTTGAAGTTGGCTATTGCTTCATACATTTGAGAAATTAAATTCACCTAAAATCTTCACCTGTCATATTATTTTCCACTTTAGAAACAAAAATAGTTTATTAATTAATATAGAAACTACCATTGCAAGCTCTCGTCTTTTGAGGAGGGACTAAATTATTTCCTTTCTCAAAATTCTTTTGAATTAAAAGTGACTTGTTTTAGTCCTTGCCGGGTAGCTTGGTTAGAGCATCATCCTGATACACCAACGTTGCAGGTTCAGTCTCTGGTCAGGGCACATGCAGGAAGCAACCAGTGAATCCATAAATAAATGGAACAACAAATCAATCTCTCTCTCTCTCTCATCAATAAATAAAATGTTAAATTTTTAAAAATGAATTTTTGTCAAGAATGTCTTACTTGGTTGTAAGGCGTATTTGTCATCTACCAAAATGATTCTTTTCTAAAGCCTACTCATTGTTATATAGTTCCTTATCAGAAAAGAAACCAGGAATTTCAATAAATAGATAGATTAAACCAATTCCAGAAAGTTTCCTTTGAAAACAACTATTTGCCATAATTATCACTGTTAGTGACCATCTACCAAGTGCTTTACCCTCATTATTTCATTTAATGTTCACAGTAATCCCACAGGTGACGTATTATAGAATCCCCATTTTGCTTGTGAGAAACCCTAAGATCAGGAAAGTTAAACAACTTGTCACACAGTTTCTAAGTGGTAAATCTGGGATTGGACCCAGTGATTTCAAAGCTTCTGGTGTGGCTGTCATCTAGGGTTGGTTAACATGAGAGACTAAGAAAAATCAAGGCCGGGCATCAAGAACAGAACAGGTGCAGGTATTTCACCAGGAGGCAACTGAAAAACCACTTTCGAACTGAGGGCCCAAGGGTCCTGAGGAAATAATGGGTCCCCTTGCTCAGAGTCCAGCCTCTAGGCATTCGTGCACAGTCCCAGTAAGTCATCAGGAGAGCTGCATTCACTTCGCTGTCCAGCACAGTGCCCTCTCCCAGGCAAAGCAGTAGCCTGTTGCTGTCTCTGCTCTCCAGGTCATGCCAGGCCTGGTCCCATCGTGAGCAGCACCTGCGGGGGCAGAGCCTCCCTGAGCTACCCACGGCCCCAAACCCTAGGGAGGTCCCCATACCAGGGCCCCTAGCTCCAGCTTAGGTCCCCCCAACTTCCTACATGCAGCCCCAGCGAGGTTCTAAAGAACCCACTACCAATAAGGGTAACTCTTGTGGGCACCGGGGGAGGGTGGATAGGACCAGAGTCTTACCCTCCTCTAGCCCTAGCCTACTAGGACCCAAACCTCTCTCCGAGTCCCCATCTCCCCTGTTCCCCACCTCCTCCAGCTTGAGCTCAAAATGGCAGCCTCCAGAGCCACCAACAAGCCAAGTAATCCACCAAGCCCACGGTCACTCTCACGGTGGATTCCGGTGGTGGCTCCCGCAGCTCCCTCACCAACAACTCAATGCGGTGATCCTGCTTGGCCTTCAGACCATCTCCCCCAGGAGGAGAGGGGAGGAAGGAGACAGGCAAGAGCTTCGCAGCTGGCTGGAACTGCAGCCCCTCGCCCCCTCTCCCTGGTCCACCAGCCTCCTCCTCTTCCTGAGGGTCGTAGGCCACACCTGCCTTGTACCTTGCCCCAGGGGAATGAAAATCTGCTGGGTCAGGTACTGTGCTGGGCACTTTAGACACTTCATTTTATTTACTTCTGACAGTTTTAACCCCTGACTTAACAGCGAAGAAAGCTGAGGCCCAGAAAAGGCAGCCAGAGCAGGAAGGACCCAAACAGCCACACCTGCTCAGTCTGCTCACCTGCCTTTTCCACCTCGCCGCTCTCAGTGGTAGCAGAGGTTTTACTGGAGTAAGTTGTCTGTTAGCTATAGTTTCCCCTTTCTCATGGTTAAAAGAAAATCATTTGGGAAGCATAGGTGCTCTTCTGAAAGAGACTGAGGGCAGAAATAGGGGGGTCCAAATAACGTGCCCCAGCCTTCAGAGTTAATCCCTTCAGCTCAGCCAGACCTGACCATTCTCAACTTGCCTCGTAACATCCTTGACTCAATTTCAAGGCTCAGTGACCAGTTTAAGGGACATGTTTTATGTGGATACAGAAGGAGACACCTGGGCCTGAGAGAGGAGACCTATCTCCTCATCGCCCTACCTTCCCCCATGAGCTCCTCACCTTGGTCTGTGACGTAACCACTCTGAGCTGTAAGTTCCTCAAGCAAAGTGAAACTAAAGCCACCTATCTCATGGCATTGCTGCCAGGGTTGATGTCTGGCAAAAGGGAACCTTGGCACTGTTGACCTGGTGCCTCTCTACCCAGCAGACCATATTTCCTAGGCCTCAGCCAGCGTGGAGGAATCTCATCTTGAAGAGACCAGTTTCTATTTCTCATGGCAAACGTAGCTTGGGAATTACTTATGTCTCCAAACAACCCCCTGCCCTCGCTGCTCACTCACATGGGCGGCCTAATGCTCCCTGTGCCCATCTGCCTTTCACGAATTGGTTCCCGTCTCTTGAAAAGTAGACACCACTCTGGTGTTCCTCCCACCACCAGTGACTGAAAAACAAACTGTGCCTTTACAGAGCACTGTGCTCAGCAGGTCGGCCTGGCTCCTGGAAATGCAAACTGGAGTTTTAAAAAGATGAAAAGATTCCTGGAGGATTTGGCGGTGTTTTGGAGAGTGCCTCTGGGCAGATCACACACTGTGACAAGTTCTTTCCAAATTGTGATATTTCAATCATGCCTTCTGCAAACAATTGACTTTTCATATCTAACACGGATGGTGGCTGCCCATGCTCATTTTCTGCCAAATCTAAGAGCAAATTGGGGATTTGACATGGAAGTAAATGTACGGTTTTCTGAGCACTGCCCGTATTCCCTGGTGCCTGTGAACTGGCAGACAGGCACAGGCAGGAGGTGAGCAGCCTTTGCTGATGGGTGCACTAGAGCTGGAAACAGCACATCCAGCCCAGGGAAGGCAACAGCTCCCGTGATCCCATCCCCTCCACCCCAGCTGTTAGAGGAAAAGAAACGGGCTGGAGAAAGAGTGAAGGTCTCACACTCTAGTATCCCTCATGTGCATGGCTTTCTGCTAGTAATCGTATTATCTTCCTTTGAAATTTTTCTCTTTATTCATAGATTCTCATTATCAGGGAAGTGAGACATTGGGAGCAGAGGAAAGAGATGCTTCCTTCATACTTTACAATGTCCCCATCAGGTCCTTTAAAAAATCCTTTAACTGAACATTCACATACAAAAAAAAAAAAATCTAGACACAGACTTTTCGCCTTTCACAAAAATTAAATCAAAATGGATCATAGACCTAAGTGTGAAACACAAAACAATAAAACTCCTAGAAGATAAAATGGGAGAAAATCTAGGTGACCTTGGGTTTGATAATGACTTTACAACATTAAAAGTATGACCTATGGGGGGAGGGGAGTAATAAGTAGTACTTCATTAAATGAAAAATCCTTTCACTGGGGGCAAAATTTTTTTATTGTACAAATAGAATTGAAATACAAATATCTGGAAAAAATAATATTGAAGTTTAAAATTGTACTAAAGTATAAAAGACTAATAGTAGATCCTTGCCTAGGTCATGTTGTTTTATTGCTGTAGTGTAGATAAGAAGAAAGATGAGAGCACTCTAATACAAGTATTCATTTATTTCTTAAAAAGGGAAGAGAAAACACTCATGAAATGTTAAGAACAAAGCCTTAACCTAGCGATAAACACACCACTTCCACTTTAGCATCCTGAACATATACCTTCTCTGAAGGACCCAAGGAGACCTGATGGTTCTGGTAGGAATTAGAATAAGTATTTCCTTGTTATAAACAGCCAAGGCCATCACCCTAAGGCTCAGGTCTAACCCAGCAGTTCAAGTCATGGTCTTCAATATTTTCATTATTTTAAAATTTTAATTATTAACAGAAAGAAAAGATATTCTAACAGAAAACTATATTAACTCACATATTTGACTCAAAAAAATTTAGAAAAAATAATAAAGCAAGAAAAAATAAATGATAAAGGCAAAAGCAAAAGAATTATAAAGACAATCATGAGGGTAACTAAAATTCAAAATCTGTTTTTCTGAAAGATATCACTTAATAATATAAGCAAATATAATCAAGGAAAAGGGGGAAACACAAAATGCAATATATGAGGGATGGAATAGGAACAAAAGAAATCAAAATTTCCAACAACAAAAAAAATGAAGTATATAATTTTTGCTTGCACCTCTCAAAAACCCCTCAAGTTGAGATTCAGGTCACATCTAAGAAGAGCAACCCTTCTTCAAGTTCCTCTCCTCCCTCCCCCAGTTCTCCTGACCACTCCAAAGCTCCCACCTCCCAAATATCTCAAAGTCTTCCCCAGATGTTCACTTCATGTATCTTTTTCATCTTTCTCCTCCCTCCCTCTTCATTATGTAGATTGATTTAGCTTCTCTGACTTCTTTTGTACCTTTCCACCTCCCCCATTACGTGAACACTCTACCACACGGAATATCCTGAGTGCTGACCCAGCAAGCCAGAATCCTACCCACTCTCCTGATTTCAGGTCACATTTGCTCCCCCTCCTGTCTTGATACTTTATGTCAGAAATCTGGGTTCCAGTCCACAAAGCACTCACACAGGAACTCATCTATAAACTTTAGTCCCCCATTCCATCAAAAATGTTTTGGAGTTCAAGTCAGCATTTAAAGAGCAGCCCTCAGGAACCCAGAAGGTTCATTCCCAGAACTCAAGGATGGTTCAACATTAAAACTTATTATAACATGCCGCAGCAACATAAGAGAAATCATGGGATCTCAGTGGCTACTGAAAGACATTTGCAAATACAAATAGTAAGTTACTATGAACAACAATTTTGAAGAAAACATAGTTGATGTCTCTATGAAAGAGAGATTGAGGTTAGGGTAAACGGAGAAAATCTACTTTTCCAGATCTAGTGACAGGAAATCAGATCCATAACCTGAGCTCCTTTCATTTGTATCATCCTCAGGGCCCCCTGAATCTGTAAACACTTGGAATTTGTCTCTACAGGATGTCTTTCCATCTCTAGAGGGTTGGGGGGTTGTTCAAATCATTGGCCACTTTTGGTTTTACTTTTCCTCACATTCCCAAATACATATTCACTGTAACTAATTAGGTATCTGCACAATATAAAAAATTAAAATTACCCATATTCTCACCATCCAGAGAAGACTACCCATTAATATTTTATTTGTTTTCTCCCAGCATGAATTTGGGAATGTAAGCACTCTTGGTGTTACTAAGGACATGTCTGTCACTGGCGTTGTAACAACCATTTCTGTGTCCCAAACCACTCAATGGGACCTCAGAGGCTACTAGATTAAAGAGCTTTACCAGATTCTCAAGGCAAGAGATTAAACATTCATCATCCCCAAAGCACCAGGGGCATTAGATGCCCGTCCATTGGTAGTAGAGTGCCTTTCTGGTGTGGTTTGGAAAAAAGCCTTACCACATGGTTCAAAATAATTGAAGCCTGAAGAATATACACACACATACACACACTCCAGTTGGGCACCTCCAGCTGGGCACCTTAACCTTAGGAAATCCATGGACAATTGATTTTTATAAAAATGTATGGGGAGAGGGTCTATAGCCTTCACCAAATTCTCAGAAGTTTGGTTTGTAAAGTTCTTTCCAGGTCTAATATTCTGGTACTATTTGAGTTCGGAGCATTTATGCTGTCTGCTTAGAAGACAGATCTTAGAAGGGCCGTAAACAGAAGGGAGGCTAGGTTCTCATATCAGAAAGAAGTTTTGAAGGGAGCCGGCCCATACCTTGTCTGTGTATCACTCATCATGCTTGACAGTGCTTCCTTTAGCATCAAATCATTAGAGACTTAACAACAAATATGTCAATGTAAAAATGATGCCACTTTTCAAGGATTAGCCCAGGAGAAACTGGGAAGTATCTGCTTCCAGTGCTGTTCCTTGGTAAACCTGTGATGTGACTAAGGGTTACTAACCTTGGGGTCGAATTAAGAAATTGAAGGAAATGAGCTAGCATATTTTGAATGCCAGCCATGTACTTGACATGCCTCAAGACCCTCATGTAATAAATGCCAGTATCAGGCCTCAACCCTGGCTCTCCCCAGTTTTAGAGTCTATTTAAATCTCCAAGCCAAACAACCTCCCCTTATCAATTGTATTCTTACCTATACCCTGGTTTTCCCTCAAACTTCCATCTTAATTAGGTGGTCAGTTAAACACTCATCAGATGTATATGTAAAAGCTTATATATTTTATTTTGAAACACTGATTCTGAAACATACAGGGGTTATATAAAACTTCTTTCCAAAAAATCTTAGGATTGTTTTTTTGTTTTCCTAAGATTTTATTTATTTATTTATTTTTGGAGAGAGGGGAAGGGAGGGAGGAAGAACGGGAGAGGAACATCAATGTGTGGTTGCCTCTCACACACCCCCCACTGGGGACCTGGCCCACAACCCAGGCATACATCCTGACCGGGAATTGAACCAACAACCCTTCGCTTCGCAGTCCAGTGCTCAATGCTCAATCCACTGAGCCATGCCAGCCAGATCAGGATTATTAAAATTAAAAAAAAAAAAAATTAAGAATTTATCGTTCAAAAGCTGCCATCTGGTGGCCAAAGATAGTAAACCAGAAAAACAGATCATGGAAAAGATATGAAAAACCCCCAATCACCTGGTTTGTTAACAAAGATTAGTAATCTGGAATGTTATGTGGGAACATATTATCTGCAGCATTATGTGCAAAAATATTAATGAGTTCATGTTCCACTGATTCTGATCTGTAAGAGATACTGTGTCTGTAAACAATGGTAGCAGGATGTTTATGAAAATGTTTCTAAAGGCCAGTTGCAGCCTCACCAGATAACACATTTGACATTTAAATCCAGCTGCACCAGAGTTATGTTTTCTTTATGCTTTTATTTTTATTTTTTTAAGATTTTATTTATTTTATTTTTAGACGGGGGAAGGGAGGGAGGCAGAGAGGGAGAGAAACATCAATCAGTTGCCTCTCACACACTCCCAACTGGGGACCTGGCCTGCAACCAGATTGGAAATCAAACCCCATGACCTTTCGGTTCACACACCACACTCAGCCCACTGAGTCACACCAACAGGGCTCTTTATGCTTTTAAAGTATGACACAAGATTTCATTCACTCAACAAAATTTTACTGGGATCCTATTATGTTCCAGGTATGCTGAATTTAATTGGGTGCATGATGGAGAACAAAATAAACAGCATTTGTTCTAGAGAACCTCATGGTCTGATGAGAAGCAGCGTCCCCAACATATAAGGTTATGTATGTGTGCCCTACATGGGCCTCAGCCTGGGGGTTAGAATGGGGTGGTAAGAGTAGCCTAAAAGCTTTCACCTGCACGGGGCACTCTTTTCTCATTCTCCTTAAGGGCACATGGGCTATCAGATTCGCAGGTAAGGAATTCAGATACCTTGGGTCTCTTCCCTAATGGGTGAGCAGCTGGAGGGATCACATTTTAGTATGTGACCAATTTCCTCCCCTTGCGCTGTCATGAATATTTTCCCCTTTACAAGTTCTTGAAAACAAAATTAACAGTTTCCATTCACTAGTCACTGGGCAATTCTCTTAAGAATACTTATGATAGTGGAAATGTTATCAGTAGTACATAAGAATCCAACCCTGAACTGCTTTTCAGGCACCCCTCAAAGCCCCTTCTCCTGCCCTGCCCCTGGCCTCCTCTCTCCAGAATACAGCCAAGGAAAGAACAGCAAAGGCCCTGGCTGGTGTGGCCCAGTGTATTGAGTGCCAGCCTGCAAACCAAAGGGTCGCCAGTTTGATTCCCAGTCAGGGCACATGCCTGGGTTGCGGACCAGGTCCCTAGTAGGAGGCACGCAAGAGGAAACCACACATTGATGTTTCTGCCCCTCTCTTTCTCCCTCCCTTCCCCGCTGTCTATAAAATAAATAAAATCTTTTTTAAAAATTAAAAAATAATAATAATAACAGCTGGTGGTCTGCTGGTGAGTCCAGACAGGAGGAGCCCCTGGACCCTGGCAACTCCAACCAGAGTTGTAAAGGTACATTATATAGTTTCTATAGAAGCTTCTGTAAAAGGTCTGTGGCCAGTAAACAATTACTCAGTTTGAATATATAATATCAGTAGTTTTTCCTCCAATCAAGGCAAACAGTACAGGTTGGGGGTGGAGGCAATGGGTTATGTCAACTTTTCAACTTGTAGCTATCAGAAGTCCAGGACTGTTTTTCCTTTTTAGTCTTAGAGCCCATGAAAACAGCATGGGCCACGGGAGCTGCCAGCATGCTGGGATGATGTATGCAGTCCACGTGAGTGATAAACATCAACTGTTTTGCAAACTACCACTCTGCTCCAGGTAATTCCAGTGAGGCCATCGGCTCCAAGGCACTCCACCTCAAGATGGTCTTGTTACTCGTGATGGCCAAGTACACCTCCCATTCAGAGACACAGTGATTAGTCCCGAGATGGGTATGTGATCTAAGCAGAGGAGTCAGGATCCTTTCTGTGCTTTGGTAAGAATGGCAGGGGGAGAAGTGTTGCCCTCTCTCTTCTCAGGCCCATGACTATTTTTACTGCTCTCTTAAGAGGGCAGTAACACAGCAACACAGGAAGCAGAACTAAGAGATAGAAATAACATCATTTAAACCCCTAGATTTGACTACACTGTGGATTCAGAATCAGCATAAAGTAGTACAGATGAAGACTTCTTTCAAAACTTACTTTACCTTCCATGCTGATGGTGCCCTCACAAGCATGGTGAACATTCCCAAAACCCACCAAACCTTCTGTAAGAAGTGTGGCAAGCATCAACCCCACAAAGCAACACAGTAAGAAGGGCGAGGGTTCTCTGTATGCTCAGCGAAAGCAGCGTTATGACAGGAAGCAGAGTAACTATGGTGGGCAGGCTAAGCCAATTTTTCACAAAAAGGCTAAAATTAAAAAGAAGATTGTGCTGAGGCTTGAATGTGTTGAGCCCAACTGCAGATCTAAGAGAATGCTGGCTATTAAGAGATGCGAGTGTGGCATCTTATCTGAGAGGAGATGAGACAAAGGGCCAAGTGATCTAGCTCTAAGTTATATTTTATTTTATTATGTGACAATAAAATTTTGAGAATATGTTCGCTTCAAAAGAAAAAAACTTACTTTAGGGACTGGGGTTGCGTCTGCGGAGTGGTTTCTGTGGGCACACACAGAGCTGCCTCTTGGATCTTCAGCTCTTCAGCCTGTGCAGGGAGACCATGCTGAGATCCAGAAAGAGGCTGACTGGGGCTGCTGGGCCAAACAAGAAGGGACCAGCAGGAAAGCATACCAAGCCTAAGAACCCAGGTGAGGTATCATCTAAAGCGGAGAGCTCCAGCCCTCAGAAAACTTCAGCCTCTGAAAAATGCGGGAAGAATCTAAGCAAGTATTGGCTGATGAAGTCAGAGCCAGAAAACCAGCTAGACAACGGTGTAGATGTGAAGTTCAGCACTGAGGATCTCAAAGGGTAGCCCAAGCAGACACCATTGCGGGATTGTGTTTGCAAATATGAGGCCTGTAACTTCCCTAGAACCATGAAGCTGGAGAAAGCAGCCTTCCACCACAGCAACCACAAAGAGCCGGGCATTGCAGGACTTATGAAAATTGTGAAGGAGGTTTACCCAGACCACACACAGTTTGAGAAAAGCAATCCCTATTATGATCCATCCAGCAAAACAGACAACTCCAAATGGTCCATGGTAGATGCACAGTTTGCTCAGATGATGAAGCATTTCATTCCCCAGGCTGAGCTCAAAATCCATCACCAAGCTCACAAAGCTACTGGCGTCCCTTTAAAAAATATGGTGCTCTTCACTCTCCAGAGACTCTTAGTTCAGCCCCTGACCCAACGGGAGTTTGATTTCATTTTGAGCCTGGAGGAAAAGGACCCAAGTTAACTGAAATACTTGCTGGAATGGACAAGACATTACTCCAAAAAAAATGAAGCTTTTATAAGATAACAGGAGGTATGAGGAGGCTTGCTTGTCATGTTCATCTGAGGTTATACACATAGGTGGGTTTTGTGTACTTTTCTCAATATAACACTAATATAAAAAACTTACTTTATAGGTTAAGGAATGGATGCAAACAATCTCTTATGCTTTAGAAAGCACAACTGTCAATTTTGGTCTTAGAAGAAAAAAAAAGGAGACCTTGAGTATAGAGTAATAGGAGCGAACCAGTTGAAGCTTGAAGACTCAGATCTTACAGGGAGGGACTTTAAGGATAATCTAGTACAAGGCCCTAACTTTAAATATGAGAAACCAAGGCTGGGAGGGAAAAGAGGCTTGCTTGAGAGAACTCCCCACTAGGGTTAGAGTTCAGCAGAAGCGACTAGGATTGATGTGGGCTAGACCACACAAGTACCCAGCCCTACTGAATTCATGCTTGTTTAATCCTCAGTTTGGGAAGTACATACTTTAGCCCCATTGACAGATGATGTAATTGAGACCAGAGAGGTTAAATGACTCCAGTATCATATAGCTAACATGGAACAGAGCTAAGCTTCAAATACAAGCCTAAGTCCTTTTCTTTTTTCCTACTCTACCTTTAGATGAAATATGTGTGTATATAATTTGTGTGTGTGTGTGTGTGTGTGTGTGTAGATAATGAGGCAGGGCATAAAAGCGAGTGGGACTTAGCAGTGATGCCAATCCTTCTTCGTAAATAAGATGTCATTGCCTGAGAGCATCTGGGAAGAGTCAAGGAGAGGACTCCAATAAAGGGCAAGACCTAGTTTAAATTGCTAAATGAGCCCCTTAAATCTCCAAGTTTCAACTACCTTATAAAAATTGAGGAAGTTGAGCGCTGGCTGGTGTAGCTCAGTGGATTGAGCGTCAGCCTGCAAACCAAAGGCTTGTGGGTTTGATTTCCCAGTCAGGGCACATGCCTGGGTTGCGGGTCAGGTCCCCAGCAGGGGATGTGTGAGAGGCAACCACACATTGATGTTTCTCTCCCTCTCTTTCTCTCTCCCTTCCTCTCTGTGTAAAAATAAAATAAGTAAAATCTTTTTAAAAATAAATGAGCATATATTCTTAAAAAATTTTTTTAATTAAGGAAGTTGAAATAGTCTCAAATAAATATGCAAAATAGAACTGGGGAAAAAAGTTGAGCAGTGAGTGGCCCAGAATCCTGGAGGTCTAAACTCTTTTCCCACTTTCCTGCCCTGGCCATTCCCTTCACTGAGGTTTGAGTAGACAGCTGCTGTGACAGGGGAACTCTCAGGCATTTGAGTATGTCACTGATTTTATGAGTCACTTGACAATTGCCAGTATAATGCTCTCCTACTGACACCTTCCTGAGTCAGAAGCATGAGAATCCTAATCATTAAGAGACTCTAAAACCCAAAGCCCAATCCCTGGGAGTAGAGTTTATTTGTTTGCTTAAAAAAAAAGTGTTAAGCCCTGGCTGGCGTGGCTCAGTGGACTGAGCACCGGCCTGCAGACCAAAGGGTAGCTGGTTCAATTCCCAGTCAGGGCACATGCTGGGTTGCAGGCCAGGTCCCCAGAAGGGGGCGTGCAAGAGACAATCACACATTGATGTTTCTCTCCCTCTCTCCCTCCCTTTCTCTAAAAATAAAATCTTTTTTTTAAGTGTTAACAGATTAAATATAAATACCAGATTACTACAATTCAGAGAGTCCAATGGACTTTGAAAGCTCTTTTCTTCAGCTCTGATTTAAGATGTTATTAACTGCTCAAGGTCTGTTCCCCATGCTCTCATAGAAAGCATTTACTTACTCCATTTTGGGTTCCAGTTCAGCTCTGTCACATCGTATCTACCTTCTTTTACAGCAACAGAACTTGATATTTTTGCCTTCTTAGCTAGAGTTGAAGTAACCATCTATATTCAACTGCTTTATTTTAATAAAACTGCTGCCTTGCCAGGCTATGATGGGGCCAAGATAAAAGAGGATAATCCCTAATGGAGAAAATACTGCAACCTAGCATCACAAATGTGACTTACATGGTTCTGGTCTTTTTTTTTGCCAGTGTGCTCTGTACCTTGAGAAGACTCCACCCAATTATAACACAATGATAAATCTGAATAAAATAAGAAAAGAAATGTAATTTTTTCTAGTAATAATGTCAACAATAGCCCACCTGGGAGAGATGGTGGTATGAGGCCTTTATGCCTTAGTATCTCACATACTTTTCCTGGCCCCTCCAAGTCATTATTTACATTTGTTCTTCTAAAAAGAGCTATTATTCAAGGTCAATGAGTAGCCTGGCTGAATTTTCCTTCATTACATCACACCTATTATTGTGCTTTCTGTGGTACAGTCTCTCCTTGGTTGGAGTTTCTTATCAAATATTTTCATTATGACTTTATTTTTTTATATATTTTATTAATTATGCTATTATAGTTGTTCCCGCTTTTCCCCCTCCACCTGGTACCCCCTTTCACTCCAGCAACCCCCCCCCTTAGTTCATTTCCATGGGTCACGTGTATAAGTTCTTTGGCTTCTCCATTTCCTATACTGTTCTTAACATCCCCGTCTATTCTGTACCTGCCAATTTGTACTTCTTAATCCCTGAACCTTTTCCCCCATTCACCCCCTTCCCCCTCCCAACTGATAACCCTCCAAATGATCTCCATATTTATGATTCTGCTTCTGTTCTGCTTGTTTGCTTGTTTGTTAATTCAATTATTGATAGTTGTGAACTTATTGCCATTTTAATGTTCATAGTTTTGATCTTTTTCTGAAATAGGTCCCTTTAACATTTCACATAATAAAAGCTTGGTGATGATGAATTCTTTTAGCTTTACCTTCTCTGGGAAGCACTTTATCTGCCTTTCTATTCTAAATGACACCTTTGCTGGATAGAGTAATCTAGATCATAGGCCTTTGTTTTTCATCACTTGGAATACTTCTTGCCAGTTAATACTTCTAGCCTGCAGTTTCTTTGGAGAGATCAGCTGACAGTCTTATGGGAGCTCCTTTGTAGGCAACTCTGCTTTTCTCTTGATGATATTAAGATTCTCTTTATCTGTAACCTTTGGCATTTTAATTATGATGTGTCCTGGTATGGTCCTCTTTGTGTCCATCTTGTTTGAGATTCTCTGTGCTTCCTGGACTTGTATGTCTATTTCCTTCACTAAATTAGGGAAGTTCTCTTTCATTATTTTTTCAAGTAAGTTTTCAATTTCTTGCTCATTTTCTTCTCCTTCCAGCATCCCTATGATTCAAATATTGGTACATTTGAAGTTGTCCCAGAGGCTCCTTAACCTATCCTCATTTTTTTAAATTCTTTTCTCTTCTTGCTGTTCTGATTGAATGTTTTTTTCTTCTTCCTTATGTTCCAAATCATTGATTTGATTCTGTTTCAACCACTCCGCTGTTGCTTCCCCGTAAATTTTTCTTTATTTTACTTACTGTAACCTTCATTTCTGCCTGGGTCTTTTTTATGCTATTGAAGTACCCAATGAATTCCTTGAGCATCCTAATAACCTGTGTTTTGAACGCTGCATCTGATAGATTGCTTATCTCCATTTTGCTTAGTTCTTTTTCTCGAGTTTTGTTCTTTTCTTTCATTTGTTCAATATTTCTTTGTCTCTTCATTTTGGCAGGGTCCCTGTGTTTGTTTCTATGTATTAGGTAGAGCTGCTTTGACTCCGTCTTAGTAGCATGGTCTATTGTAGAAAAGCACACCTGTAAATTGGATGGGGCAGAGCCTTAGGTAATAATCCGGGCTGGGCGACCCGTGTGAACCATATTGATGGTGTGTCCCATATGGTGTCACTACTCTGTGGCTGTGTGGGTAAGGGCTTAGAAAAGGAACTATGGCTGCTGGCCTCTGGAGTTTTGTCCAGCAGGAAGCTATCTTCTGGCACTCACCCTGATGACAGACACTTCAGTTTCTCCACGTTTGCCACTGGTGCCCCTCTAGCTGTTACCCTGGTACAGGAGCCCAGAGGGAGTCTATTTGTCCCAAATCCATTTCAGGCCCTTTAAGAGGAAACTCCAAGAATCTCGGTTTCTTCTGCCACCCCAACCATCACTGGTTTTCACAGCCAGAAGTTATGGGGACTTACTTTCCTGGCAGTGGAACCCTGGGCTGAGTGGTCTCGTGTGGGGCTGGGATCCCTCACTCCTGAAGCAACCCTTCCAATTTTTATCCACCACATGTAGGTGTGGGACCACCCATTCTGCATCTCCATGTCGCCACATCTCTGCCCCTTCTACCCATCTGATGAATGTGACTTCATTTCTTTGATTGTCAGACTTCCATACAGCTCAATTTTCTGATGATTCTAAGTGACAGTTGTTTTGTATTTTAGCTGTCATTTTTGCTACAGTTGTGTGAGGAGGTGGGCCATGTTTACCTATGCCTCCACTCATTTTGATTTTAATACTGATATGCTGAACTAGGTAACATTGTTGATTAGTGGAAAATAAAATTGAATGCTTTTGTAATACCTATTCTGAAGACTTTCACTGACTACTTTATCTGAAGTTAAATGTTCTGTAAATGTTCTGGGGCCTCAGTATCTCTGCCTTAGTTAATAGTACAAGGTGCTAAAAGCTGTACGGGGTTTTCAGTACAGTTTGTAGTGTTAATATACTGTACTGGAGAAATATTGTGTTTTCCACAATCCTGGGATATGATCACGATGCAGCTCATCTATTTGTGCAGACGACTGGTACTGTTTCCCCCAAGGCATTCATTTTAGTAATACAGATTCAAGGCCTTTTAGATAGCTTATGAGTCTGTCAGCTAAGGGTGCCAAACCCCTCACACCTGCTGAAGATTTCCCTATTTCACAGAGCGTGGTGGCTGAACTGGAGCCAACAGCTCCTGGCCAGAATTCCATCTCTAGCCAGAGGCCTCTAGGATGTACACATACCAAAAGGCTGACGTAAGAGAGCTGAGATCAAAGGACAGCATCCCAGAAACATCCTGAAGATGAGGTCTGTCCCCTAGTCCTCCATAGTAACCCAGACACCGCCTGAAATGCCAGACTCATGGTGATGACCCTTTTCTCCAGAGCAGAGGTTCTTAAGTAGAGGTCCACAGACCCCTAGGGCGTCTATGGAAGCACTTCAGGGCCTTCATAAATTTCCTACTAAAGTATATAAAATGTTTATATATACATTATTCTGGAGAGCAGGCTTCACAGCTTTCATATTTTTAAAAATCTAGTCTATGGAAGAATCTTAAGAGCTCTGTGGAAGTCTCCAAGTTGGGATTAAAGGGACAGAGAGAGGTAGTGAGGCCAATTCTGACACAGGAAAGTCCTGAATCTCTGATATTCAGCTACCTCCAGTGTTTGTGACATGGCCAGATGCCAGGATCCAGGAAATGCCCCTGAACTTGCAGAAACTCTTAATGACCATCCCAAGTATGGTCAGGTCCCTGAAAGGCTATTTGTACCTGGATATCTCAGAGACAGACCCAGAAGAGGAAAAATACATATGCTCTGAGTCCAGGCCAAGTCTCTGGGACTGGCCTCTGGGCAGGAAGAGGGGTTGGGAGCCACTGAAGAGTGGTAGTTCAGCTCCAGGCCTGGCCCCTAAGAGCCTAGGGCAGAGGGCCACCCCAAACTTTGCAAAAAGGGCAAGCTGGTCCCTACTGCCACTCACTCTCCCTCATCTAATGTCCAAGGTCTCCCTGAATGCTGAAATAACATTGACCCTGTAGAAAAAAGGAAGGCCCCCAACTGACCCAGAAAGCCAACCAGAAAATGGTGTATATATCCTGGCAGAGCACAACCTAATCTGGAAGCTTCAGAAATGCAAGGTGCTTTGAAGCCAAGTGTTCATTTATATTGTGGTTCTCAAACTTTAGTATGAATAAAAACCATCCTGAATGTGTTTTATAATACAGATTCCTAAGCCCAAGGGATTGTGATTCAGTAGTTCTGCAGTAGAGCCCAGATGTTAACTAGTAATTCTGGTCTCAAGTCCATGAAGTATACCTTTAGACAAAGGGTTTCTAGGGGCTCTAAGGCATTAGATGTGGAGAGGGGGCTAGACCAATCCTTCCTTCCCAATCCCCAGTGAAATAAAAGCAGATGTTCCCAGTCACCATTTATTTAGTCTTCTGTGCCAGATACTATGATAATCTTTTACATGAACTATTTTATTTAATCCCTTATAACCCTGAGATTCAGAGAAAATAAGTAACTTACACAAGATCCCACAGCCAAGTACCAAAATCAGGGCTGGGACCCAGATCTGAATCCAGGGTCTGTTCTCAACCAATAAGCCCACAATTTTTAAAAGACTTTCAGTGCCTAGTGCCTGATGACAGCAAAGGAGAAACTATGAAGCTACTTCCCCTCTGCAGCTGGGCTGGGAGAGAATGCCACAGGCCACAGGGTAAGTAGGTAACCATTGCAGGAGAGGATGCAGATGATTGGGCAGGACAGAGCCAAATGGAAGGAACTATGGTAGCTGGGCTAATGAGGTAAAGACTGCATTGCTGGAGTGTGGAAGGGACAGAGGACATAGATGAAGAATGTTGGGTAGTGACAGATGAACAAAAGGAACAGACTGTTCTCAGAGAAATCAACAAAATGGAAATCTTTTGGTCAGCACAGGCCCAAGTCCCCTGCTGGTCTGTGCCCCTGCTGATTAGTACTGCATTTACAATCTTCAACTAATCAGGAAAATAAATTTGATGCACCGGAATCAAGACCAACTTTAAAGCCCAAGATCCTTCATAGATTATTAAATCCTCATTCTCTAAAGGGGCATAACAATAGTACCTACAACATAGTTACATACAGTGAAAAGTAAATGATATCATTTGAATAAAGTGCTTAGTATAATGTCAGACACACAGGATTGAATAAGTGTTAGCTGCTATAATTATTAATTACTACTAATTATGACTACACCCACACTTACCAAGAAACCACTGTAGCATCTTATTTACTTGTGAAAGACAGTGAGGTCAAATGTGGTCTCTATGGACTGAGATTTTTCTCTCTCCAAACAGAAGTTATTTTTAGGGTGTTCTTTAAAAAAAATCATATTTTGCCATGTATAATGTGCACCCACACTTTGGGCCCAAATTTTCAGGGGAAAAAAATGTTTCATTTTAATGTTTTAATTCAATTTTTAAAAATTTATATTTAGGTATCTGTTTTTTGTATTACAAAGGAATTCTAGCATTTATTATGGTACAAGAAATTTTATGTAACAAATAATTACAAAACACAAGAATAGGTACAAGGTACAAGAAATTTTATGTACCAGTAACAAATTTATATTTATGCATTATAGAAGGCCAAGAACTCTTTGTCACCGTCAATACCAGAAATACTGTCTTCTTCAATTTCTACATACTAGTGTCTTCTGAAGAGTTATTTTCTTCACCCCGGTAAGTTTCACCATCCTCAGTTCCATCCATAGCATTGCTGATGTTACATTTTTTAAACAACAAGCAAGTAATTTCACAACCACTTTCTTCTTGACACCATTTCATGATCTTAGGATACAATCACGAACCTGGGCAATGGATGTTTTCTTGATCCTGCCTGTAGGTGTTAAATCGTCATCAGCTGACTGCATCCACAGAGTCTACTCTTTCTTCATTAAGGCCTTAGAGGGCTTGTTTACCGACACATCAAGAAGCTGCAGTTGGCTGGTTAGCCCACCAGGTATCACAGTAAGCTGGGTTTTCAAGTCTGCTGCGATGGTTTTTCCACTTTGTGTAACACAGGCTTTGAAGTGATCAAAAACAAGCAAAGCTGGTTTCTTAAATAATCCTCCAGGCCTTCATGACCAGACTTTGTTAAACCAGATTTTCATGCCATCTTCATTCAGCCATCCTTTTTTATGCACATGGACAATAACTCCACTTGGAATCTTTTCTTTTGGAAACATTTTTCTTTTAAAGATGATCATAGGTGGTAGCTTTGTTCCATCTGCACAACAGCTAGAACAGTGAAACATGTTTTCTCATGACCACTAGTTTGTTTGTATTTTTTAAGATTTTATTTATTTATTTTTAGAGAGTGGGGAAGGGAAGGAGAGGGGGAAACATCAATGTGTGGTTGCCTCTCACACGCCCCCTACTGGGGATCTGGCCCACAACCCATGCATGTGCCCTGACCGGGAATTGAACCAGCGACCCAGGTTTGCAGGCCAGCACTCTATCCACTGAGCCACACCAGCCAAGGCTTCATGATCACTAGTTTTAATAGCCACTGTCTTTGCTCCTTTGAAGTCCACAGTTCTATTGGATGCGACAACAAATTTGAGTGGGATCTCATCCATATTGGCGATTTACGACAGTTCAAAGTTCTAAGTCTTTCAAAGATTGATAACAAGAATGAAATTCCAAAACTTGATCTTCATAGGCTGCTAGCAGTTTTGGGGCAAGTTTCATTCATGTCCTCATGCTCAAAACTTCTCTCTCCACAAAGTTACAGCACCATTTACGTGGCCCTGAGAAATCATCGATGTTTTTTTCTCATGCAATCCTTTTACCTTCTTCTTGTATCATCTTGGACAAAACAGAGATCCCAGTTTGGTGCTGCTCCAGAATCCAGGTCTCATTTCGTGCTCCCCCTCCAGCCAATTTTGAGGTTTCCCTCATTTTGCCTTGTCTTGGCATCCGAAGCTTTTCTTCCTGTTGCCTCCACAATCTGATGACACTCTCTGTGGGAAGAGGTCTGAAGTGTCTCTCAGCAGCTCTGTTGCCATGCTTTTTAGCATGTTTAATAACTTTTAGCTTAAAGCTTACAGTGAACAAAAACCGTTTCAACATTTTTCCAAGGGGTTTTCCAGTAATTTCTCCCAACTAAAGTGTACAAAGAGAAATGTCGTGCCATTCACCCTATGGTAATAAAGTCAGCATCACCTATCTCATCAGGGGGATGACAATCGGCATCATCTATCTTACTCTGTGGATAACAACACTCACTCTTTGTTTCATTTTGCTGAATCATTGGCTGAAACTGCTTTCATTGCAAGTTCATGGTAAATTCAACAAAACCAATTATCATATTCCAGGGTATTATTTTGCATATGGATATTGTTATTGCTTTCTAGGGTTACACTTTCAATGCGTAAGGATAAATATAAGAATTAAAAACATTTATATAGATACAGAATTAGTACTACCCATATGTAATGTGCATCCTTATTTTTCCCTCAAAAATTTGGGCAAAAAAGTACGTATTACACAGGGCAAAATACGGTAAATTCAAGAACAAAAAGAGTTACATCCCAAAATAGAGCAATAACTTATTCAAAAACACTTTAAACTTCCCCTTACCTTTAGTTCCAAAAACTGATTTGATCCAACTGTTCTATCTAAATTCGTTCTGAGGGGAAAACAAAGCCATGGGATTCTGTGCAACTTTTTCATTCAACAACTGCCTTTACGTGTATCAGAAATGACTTTGTGACTGTTAACTAAATTCCCAATGGTTTTCAACTACATGAGAGTGATGCCCCAAACAAATGAACTTTATTTTCAGACAACAGATCCAAGCAGGCCAGCAAGTAGACTAAGAAGTTGAACTGTGATGAACATAAGGATGAGTATTTCCTTATCATCAGGAACCCTTGATATCAGAAGGAAGCCCCATCCCTCCATCCCCTTACTGAGCCTGTTTGCTCAGAGTGAGGGGGAACTTTTGAGACAGACTTTCTGAGAAGGGAATATTTGGGTGGTTTTGGATAGAAAAACTTAAAAGGAACAGAAGAAACTAAGTCTCCCCATGAAGGAGGGAAAGAGAAAGAATATTACAGAATTGAGTAAGATCAGAGGACAAGTACAGCATAGAAAATATAATCAATAATATTGCAATAACTATGTATGGTGCCAATTGGGTACTGAAATTACTAGGGGGAACACTTTATAAAGTATATGATTGTCTTACCACTATACTGTATGCCTAAAACCAATATAAAGTAATACTGAATGTAAACTGTAATTTAAAAAAATTTTTTTTAATTAAAAAAATTTTAAATATTAAACAAGATCAAAGAGTGCCTTTGGGATAAACAAGAGATCCTTTGAGCTGCTCTGAAGAAAGGTTACTGCATGTCTCTGAGAAGGAAGGATAAATGTAAGGAGCAGAAATACATGGTCCGCTGTCTGCTTCCATATCCTGGATTAGTCAGTTTGAACATAGTTTTGCTCATATTAGTCACAGCTGACATGGGTCCTAGAGATGGTGGTCAGGCCTATCCCAGGCATCTTCACCAACCAAAGAACACATCCATGACAAACCCAAATTCCTAATTCCTGAACCATTTCGAGTCACCCCACAATGCAGCCACTCAGGAATAGTACAAGCTTTGTTTAAAACAAAACAAAACAAAACAAAACCTGCATTTTTTAATTCAAGAAATAAGTAAAAGTTCACAAGCAAGCCGGAACAGGTGCCAGGAGCTTGCTCTAAACATTCAGCCATACTTGCTGCAAAAGCTCAGGCTCCGCAGAATCACTCTGGCCAGTGCTTCCTGAGATGCTCTTTCAGCTGAGGAATGGAAGGTAGCAGCTGCTGGCACTCATGACAACGCAGGGGCAGCTTCAAGAGCTCAGTCATCCCATCTCGGACAGTTACTCTGCCAGCCTCTTGTACCATCTCGATCACAGCTGCAAGCAAGGAACAAAGTTCAGAGCCCAGCTACTCTGGAAAGCCAATACAAGATTAAAAAAAAAGAATCTGACTCCAAATAAAAATATGACAGGTACCCTAAAGCTAATAAATTTGAGGTTAGTAGACTCATTGCTGGGAAAATGGGCTTGATCAGATTCTAAATCTGGGCAAGCCTATTTTGGAGATGATTACATTCCTTCGAGATACACTCTAAGCAATCCATGTTACTATGCCAAAGGTTTATCACAGTGCTTTACCCATGGTTTGGCCCTTGGTCAATGGCTGCTGTCATTGTTAACTTCCCAGCATATTAAAGTTCCACAGAATACACACTGGGAAATGCTCCCTTCTGCACACGCAGCCTTCCCGTTAATTAACCACGGCTGGCACGAGGCAGCCACAAGCTCCTGCCCAGCTGATGGCAGAAGGGACAGAACTATTTAGAGCTTTCATATCTATGAAGTCGAATAACTCTCAGAGTAATTTTTAAGTCTCCTGGTGTTATAATAAAACAGCTGTATGACCCTAACATAACAGCTTTCTAGGTCCCCCAAGAAGGTTGCTCACAGCAAAGTGACAATCCTACTATAATCCAAATAATCCAGTTTCCCTCAATGAGACTCTCTTTATAGGGAACACAAAGTTATACGTGGGTTTTGAGACCAGGTTATTATTTAGGGAAATAGCTGAATCAAGTATAAGAACAGCTGAGAAAATGAAACAAATGTGAAAATCAAAGAATACTGTTTACCTTGTGATTCTAGGAAGTATTCTGTATTAAAAGAATTCCAATGCTTTTTGTTTTTAAGGCAAGGAGAATCAAAATCCTGGCTGATAACATGAAGGTGTACATGGCTAGTTGAGAGGGAAAAGAAATTGGTGATCATTAAAAACTATGGTTAAATTAAAAGGGCAAACAGTACAAGTATGGGTATGTAAACCATTGACAGTGTTTCCATTTAATTCAATTCATTCGTTCACTTAAGACTACTTAATGCTCATTAAGTATCTAGTAGGGCCAAGCTCTGTTCTAGCACCGGGAATTGAATAGTGAACAAAATAAGAAAGGCCTCTGTCCTTAAAGAAATTATATTCTCATGAGGTGAGACAAATAAAATATACATATAAGTCAATAAACAAAGAAAATTCAAGTCATTAGCATTGCTAAGAAAATAAGAATACGGAGAAATGTGATAGAGAGTTCCCAGGGGGCAGAGGTTGCCTCTTTAACTAGCTTTTGCATGTTCGAGGAAGTCCGCTCCGAGGCAATGATTTGAGCTGAGAAAGCAGTCGGGGAAGGAAAGATCTGGGGAAGAGAGTTTCTGGGAACAGGAAGGCCAAGCACAAAGGCCTTAAGATGAGAAAGAGCTTAGTATAGCCAAGGAACAGGTAATATGGCCAGAATGACTGGAGCCATGGAGCAGAGATTAGGTAGGAGACAAATTATAAAGGTCTTGTAGGTCGGCAAGGGGTTTGCACTATATTCTGAGTACACCGGGAAGCCATCGAAGGATTTTAGGCAGGGGAGTGCTACTATCCCAGTTACACTTTTAAAAGATGACTCTGGCAGCTATGTGAAAAAAAGACTACAGAGTGGGTAAGGATGGACACAGAAGAGGCCTAGCAGTCAAAGCCAGAAATAATGATGTCTTAGACTAGAGCTATAGCAGTTGAGATGACAAGAAGCAATCCAATATTTAATATATTTTGGAGCAGAGTCAACAAGACTTACTAATGGATTGGACGTGGGTTTGGGGAGGTGCCACCTACTGAGATGGAGAGGCTTAAGGGAAAAGTAGGTTTGAGGATGAAAATCAAGAATTCTCTTTTGAATTATTAAACCAAGCAGTATGTCTTTTTGTATAGCTTTGCCTCTTAAAATCAATAATACTTTAATAACCTAGAAACAAGGATACCCTACAATCAATATTACAGAAACCTAGTACCCAAGTCTTGGTTTATAAATATCAGTCTCCAAGAAGGGGAACTAGGGATCTTGGCAGAAGTGGTTCATTCCAGGACTAGATCAAGAAAAATGTAAGATGATCTGGAACATCTTATTCCAGAAAATAAAGAAGTGCTCAAAAAATGTTGGGGATGTGTCAAAGTGCTGCAGGAACCAAACTAAAGGAGCTTCCAATGACCAAAGCTGGATCCATTTGAGCAACAAAATAATGATAGGTGAAATTAAAACCTACAGAATAAAATACATATCCCACAGGTACATACAGATAAATAACTGAATAAATACATAATCGGGGTTGGGTGGGGGTGGGGAGGTGAGGAAATAGCTCTTCCACATAGAGAAATTCTAATTAATAAATTAAAAGGAATGAGAAAAACATAAAATCACCATTAGATAAATTCCATAGTAATTAACTGTTGCAGGCAAAATCCACCAACAGAGATGTTAAAATTACTGGGCAAAAGTTTGAGGAAGAACAAGATAGTAGCACAGTCTCAAAACATTCAAGATATTCATCAATTATAAAGGAAAAAATAGTAACTTTGAGTAGAGAAACCTGGTAGACATCACCTTAACAAAGTGATCAAGGTTAACACTGTGAGCTATAAACCATATCAACATCATGTATGATGCACTGAGAAGGACACATCACTTCTGTGACATTTTGGCAAAAACAGAAAAAAGCATAACCTCAATCTAACATGAAAAAACATCAAGACAAGCCCAAACTGAGAGACAGCCTATAACTAGCCAGTGCTCATCAAAAGGGTCAAGGTCATAAAAAACAGGAAAGGAAGAACTGTCACAGGGGAGACTAAGGAGAGATGATAAATAAATGCAATGCAGGGTCCTGGATTGGATCCTGGAGTAGAAAAAGACTAAGAAAAGTGGGTGAAATTTGAATAAGGTCTAGTCTAGAGTTTAATTGTGGTGATGTTATGGAAGATTTTTGTTCTGCTTCACACTCTTCTTTTTCATACTTTCTAAATTGAAAATACATTACTTTTACAATAAAAAAGAGTTGTTACCTTTTCCTTCCTATAACATTTATCCAAAATTATATAATAAAGAGTGATCATAAAAGGCTATGTAAGTGGCAACTTTACTTATTGCTCATTTTCTTTCCCACCCACACCTGCCGCAGCTGTTGCTTTTAGCATTTTCCTTAGCACAACAGCATTCATTACATGAAAAAGGCACGGACACTATGATTACTAATGGGAAAAGGTCTATGCAGTGAAGGGCTCTGTTAGTCACAAGCTCTGCAGCATCAGGGAAATAGCATTATGGGTGACTTTTGCCCTAAAATTTTTAAAGAAGGTTTTAACAATAAAAAATATTTTTCACCTTGCCTGGTGTGGCTCAGTTGAATGAGTGCCAGCCTGCGAATCAAAAGGTCAGGGGTTCGATTCCCAGTCTGGGCTGCGGGCTAGGTCCCCAGTGCGGGACGACCACATGAGAGGCAACCACAAATTGATGTTCCTCTCACTCCCTTTCTTCCTGCCTTCCCCCTCTCTAAAAATAAAAAATAAATAAAATCTTTTTTAAAATAAAAAATACTTTTCTAATAAGCATAACATACATTCACCCTGTGACCTAGCAATTCCACTTCTAGGTATTTATCCATGATCCAAAAAATGAAGTCTGTCCATGATACACACAACAACATACATGAATCTCAAAATTATTATGCTGACCAAAGAAAGCTAGAATGAAAAATAGTATACATGATTCCATTTATAAGTTCTAGAACAGACAAAACCCTTCATGCTGAAAGAAATCATAACAACGCTTGGAGGAAGATTAACTGGAAAGAACACAAAGAAGATTTCTGGGACAAGATGACAGAAATGTTCTGTATCTTGATCAGAGTGATAATTACATGGTATATACATTTGTCAAAACTGACCAAACTACAAATCTTATTATGCATCTTATTCTATGTACGTTATGGCTTAATTTAAACAAAAGAGTATTGTTTGAAGAAAAATATGTGACACAAAAATTTCATTTAGATTAAAGTAGCCTAACTACCCACCTAAATAAAATTTGAAGAATGTTGGGTGCTTAAAAAAAATAATAATCAAAAGATATTATGATAACACAGTACAACGTGAATGAACCTTGAAGAATTATATTAAGTAAAATAAGCCAGTCACAAAAAGACAGATTCTATATATTTCCGCTTATATGAGTCACCTAGAGTAGTCAAATTCAGAGAGACAGAAAGTAGAATGATGGTTTTGAGGGTCTGGGGGGAGGATGGAATGGAAGGTAAGTGGAAAAATAAAGTTCTAGAAATAGACAGTGGTGATGGTTGCACACTGTAAATGTGCTTAATGACATTGAACTGTACACTTGAAAATAGTTAAAATGGTAAATTTTATGTTATGTTTACCACCAAAAAAAACACAAAAAAACACCCAAGATAAAAACTGAAATTCAATTAGTCTGCTTATTTTGTTGCTTAGCTGTAAATAACTGTGGAGATCTGCCTTGCTTGCATTCTTTAAGAACAAGCAATCATTCCTTTCTGAATCCCCTGTCTATGAGCCAAAAGAAAACAGGTTCTGTACTTTTCTCTCATTTTGTTTTAAATCTTAGATCTACTAAGCTGTCATGACAGAAGTCAGTGATGTTTGTCTCCTTCAGAGCAATGGTCCTTAATCATTTAGGGGTTATAGTGGCTTCTGAAAAGTCACTGAGCACAATTCTTCATCATAGAATAATAAAGCTGCTTCATCTACTTTGTAGCTTAGGTCCTCAGAGGTTTACACTTTGAGAGGAACAAAAAAAAGTATGTGATTGAATTACAAGCAGAAGCAGGAACTCAAGGCCTACAGGCAAGTCAGACAGAAGTGGGGGGGAGTTTCAGCTGGCCTGCCTTGGAAAATCCCACCCTACTCCCCTGGGCCTCGCAGCTATCAGCACAGTCAGCAGACTCAGGCTGAATCCATTTGTCCACCTAGACAAAATCAGGACGTACCAGCACTACCCACAAGGCCTACCTCATGCTGGGAATGGCGTGGTAGCCCAATCGAAAGCGGAGTTTGCTGGACTCAGCAACATCTGCAATCACCTTTTCCCCCACAGCGTGCATGTGTTTAAGGAGCTCAAGGTGTTCCCTGGTTACAGTCTTCAGACTGGAAATGGAGGTCCATGGTAACACCAGCCAGTGATGACGAGCCTTGGGGTATTTATCCTTAATCACCACCACCTGCTCATCTTTGTAAACCTAGCAGAGGGGCACAAGAAAAGGGAACAGGTGTCTTCCAAGCATCTTGTGTGCCAGGTGATATCATATTCATCAACTCACTTAATCCCCACCACAATCTTCTGCAAAAGATTTTAGTATCCCAATTTTGAGAGATGGAAACATACAGACTCAGATACATTTGAGTGCCTTGTGCAAAGCCATAGTTACTAAGTAGGAAATCTAGAATTGCAACCCAGATCTAGGGGACTGTAATCTGTGTTTTAATCACCACGCTACACAGAATATGCAGAAGATGCACAGTACGAAGTAGTTCCTAAGGATCTGATGTGAAATCCCTGCAGGCATCAATTCAAATACACCCTTCTCCACTCTACCACAGCAGACCACATGACATTGGTACGTGTTCCAGGAAGCTCTATCAGATCTGGTCCCTTGTCACTCCAGGATATAATTTAAGAAGAATTCAAAGACCCCTCCCAGGGTGATGCCTAACTATTAAATCCTAGGGCAGCCCCATAACTACAGTCACAATACATTATCTATCGCTCCCTTGAAAGGAACCACAATAAGGTTAACTCAACTTCCCTTAACAGTATCCAGAAGTTTAGGAGGAACAAGGCAGATGGGGTATTCATTTGAAGAACTTAGCTTCTCATCAAAGAATTCCAAGTATTCACTTAATTGACAATGGGAAAAGCTACTTATCCTCACACAATAGCCCAATAAAACAGATCTCACGGCCCTGGCTGGTGTGGCTCAGTGGCCTGTGTATCGACCTACACACCAAAAGATTGCTGGTTCAATTCCCTGTCAGGGCACATGCCTGGGTTGCCAGCCAGGTCCCCAGTTAGGGGTGTGTAAGAGGCAACCAATCGATGTATTTATCACACATGGATGTTTCTCTCTCTCTTTTTCTCCCTCCCTTCCTGCCTCTTAAATAAATAAAATCTTTTTTAAAAAAATCTCATTCAGAATGACTGATCTCCTTTGATTTCATTTATAGTTATGATCTCTGCAGAGTGGTCATTTAAAATATGAAATGTATTTTAATGCCAAAATTTTATTCTGACCTGCATTTTGGGGTCCTGCATAGAAATCTTCAAGCCTTGACTCCAGTGGCCCAATGATTCCTAAAACAAAAAAGGGTAATGTAAATTGCAAATGCCAATAATTAAATGTGGCATTAGTTAACATTGTACGTCAGCAAAATCCAACCGAACTTGGAAATAAGGTGAAATTTTTAAGAATTTATTTCAGAGAGAGGAAGGGACAGATAGAGAGGGAGGGAGGGAGAAACGTTGATTTGTTGTTCCACGTATTTGTTGATTGTTGTTCCACGTATTTGTTGATTCTTCTATGTGCCCGGACCAGAGATCAACCCCACAACCTTGGCGTGTAGGAATGACACTTTAACCAACCAAGCTATCTGGCCAAGGTTAATTTGTAAAATAAGGTTAATTTGTAAGAATTAAACTATATCCCCTTTATCTAAATCTTTTGCCTTTATAACCATAAGTCACCCTCATTTTCTTCCTATATTCAGAGCCGCATGTCCTCTCCCACTCCATCTAAGCCTGACTAGGTTTCCACTTTGACATCAGGATGTGAATCACATGATCTATGAAATGTGTTCCAATGCTAACCTTCTAGATTTATAAATCTAGACCCATTTTAGTAGCTCATTGTTAAGTACAATGCCATTATCACCCTACCTTCAAATGGTTTACCTCAGGAATTCAAAAGGAAAGTATCAATTGACTGCTGACACAAACAAGTGACTCTTTCATCATGGTTAATAACCCTTGCCATGGTTAATAAATAATCCTCACATGTGCCTCGGCTTTATAGTTTACAAAACAATTAAGCAGTCATTATATCTCATTTAATCTCCACATCATCTATCAGGCACAGTATCCTCACCTTTTTGGTAGATGCATCTGTTCCCTTGTTTGGGGGTACAAAGCATTGGCTAGAGTCACTCCCGGGTTGCAGTCCTGTACTGGGCTCAGCTTCCTGAGCAGCATCCCTTCCTACAGAGTCACTGCTGCCTGACCTCTTTCTCTTCCTGTGTGTCTCCAGGCCAGGGCTCTTTGCCTCCTCCTCAAACTGTATAATATATGGGTAAAGTTCATTCACCATGTGGAGAACCTGGCCAGGCTGCAGCTTCACCTCTTGGTCCTTCCCAATTATGACTGAGTCAATGCTGGTGGGATTGACCCCTACCTAGGAAATAACAAGAAAATAATTATAATAATAACAATAACCCCATTACGAATATAGCCACTGCTATGTTAACCACTTACTATGTGCCAAGCACCATGCTTAATGTCCACTTATATTACTCCATCACTTCCACACATGACAGAGAAGAGTTACTGGCTGGCACAGACAGTCTAAGGTCAACAGCATGAGAAAATCATCAAGCATAAAATGGAAATCCAAGTTACAAATACACATACCTGCTTTACCCTGACATATCCTTTGTTACACTCTGCTTTCAACTGTACTGAAAGAGATCGAAAAAAGTTAAACTCAAATGCCATGAAGAGCCAGACACTTATTCTTATTGTCTCTACAGGACAATGAAGTCTCACTCTAGGAGGCAACTTGACAGGGGATTCCTCAAAGGTCTATGAGCAAAAATGCCTGTTATACAGGTGGCTGGGGCTCCAAATCCTCCCATAAAATGTCCAACAGTATACACACTCCCTTCCCTACTACTCATATCCCTATAAGACAGTTTCACTGAATCCCCACAGATCTCCCTATTCCAGAGTCCTTGGCCCACGTGGGCTCAAAGACTCTGCAGTTAGGGAAGGGGTCCCACTTCTCTCACAAGCTCTTGGCAAAGGATTAAGTCAGGCTTCCACTATTATATAAAACTATCAGATGCCTTTAACAGATAAGGGGGCAAATGACACATTCCCAGAAAACAGAAGTTCAGCTGGCCTTGGGTCGGAGGAGTGGAGAGAACATTCTAGAAAGAGAAATATTCAAACAGAACAGTCTGAGCATGTGTGAGAAGTAACATTAAACACTTGTGTTCAGATAAGTGAACAAAGTTTCTGGAGTGAGACAGGAAGCAAAGAAGAGATGCCACAGGTGCTCTCCAGGGAAGACAGGCAGAGGAGAAGCTGACATACACGTTGCTATTGTGACAAGGGGGACAGGCAGCAAGAGGCAGTGTCTGCTTCTGTAATTTGGGCCTAGAAAGGTCAAGCATGACTCCCCGCCACCTCTCTGCTTAGATGAACTCATGTGGCAAACCCAATAATCAGTGCTACACACTCCGAGCCTTGGGAAACCCTGCTACGGGGAACATACTGCAGGTGGGAGGCCTGGTGGCAGGAAGCATGTCCAGGAGTTTACAGGCAAAAAAAGTGAGGCCTTTTCCTAAGGACTTTCATTTCATTAAATCCCAGGGATGACATTTCAAGAGTCAAATGTCTTATAAAGATACCACCCTCTGTAAGAGGCAGTATATAAAGGATGGAACTATCCCATCACTTCTCGGACATGGTTTCAGCCTGGAAATTCCAGGATTCAACTGTCTCACTGCCCAACGCGGACACTCCCTGTGCAAAGCAGGGGCAGGATGAGTCCCACCACCGACAGTAACAGGAAGGACCTGCCTGTTCTCAACACTGAATAGTAACCGCTCTCAGAGGGTGGAATCAGGAGGGAATGGGGCCCTGGTGTTGGCTAAAAGAGCTCAGTTCCTGAGTTTTGTTTATAGCAGACAAAAGCTTTTCTATCACTAACACTCAAAAAAATGTGCACCTTTGGTTATCACTACTCTAAGGAACCACACCCGATACTCTCCACATTCTTGTGACCAGTTACCTTGCTGTCGGGAACATTTCTTATCAGTGATCTCGGTCTCTGGGCCACGCCCAATCATAACTGCTTCCAAATGTGGAAGTTTGATCCGCTGGTGCTTGTTATCCTGTCTCACCAACCAGCACACCCGCATCGTTACTCTGAGAGACAAAACAGAAGAGAATCGCTGGAAAAACAAGCACATGTCCTCCAGAGCCACACCCCAGCATACCACACATGCCGATTCACAAGCTGTTCATCTTGAGACAAGTAACTTCAGCTCCCTAGTCTCAACTTCCTCACCTGTAAAATGTGATAATGACAGGATTCATAAGGACTCATGAGGATTAAATAAGATGAGTAAAGTATTCACCCCTGTGCCTGAATCATGCCAAGCAATCAAATATTTGTTATGCTTATTGATATATTTTATGTGCTGGACATTAGGCTACATGCTGAGGATCAAAGAATGATTAAACACTGTCCTTACCCTTGTGGGGCCTGGAGTACAATGGGACAGACAGACTCATATACCAATTATTAAAATACAATGTGATAAGCATTATAAGGAGGAAGTAACCAAAAATGGCATTAGCCTGGGCAAAGGAATGACTGACTCTTACAGAAAGTATCAAAAAAGGCTTTACTGATAAGGGATATTTATGTTGGTTTTCTTTAAGGACAAAAAGGAGTTTGCCTGGCAGAAAACTAAGGACTTAAGATCAGAAGATGCTCTTCAGTCCACAGGCATTTGATGTGTATTAGAAGACTTCCCTTCCTTAACTGTCATAACATACGGATGTTAAAATGATACATTTTACTGTCATGTGCCAGAAGACTGTCATAAAAAATATACAAACCTACAATTTCTAAAGTATGAATGCAGCACCTTTGTGCGATACACAACCTGCACAATAGTGGAGTTGCAGTGCTCTTTTGGAAAACAACCGTTAAGGCCATGTGGAGAATCAGCAGACAAGAGACAAGAAATTCTGCCTGAACAATGGCAGAACAAAAGGGATGGAGAGGAAGAGCCAGAAGAAATCATGAAGGTAGACTGAATCACTGACTGCGTTTGGGGAATGACAAAGAGTAATTTGGAAATACTCATTAACCAAAAGGAAGAATAAACAAAGAGATAATTTGGGGATAAATGGTAGGTGAAGGGATGATTTCAGAATAAAACACAGTTTAAGTTGCCTATGAAAGACCCAAGGGTCAAGCTGGATGTATGGGTATGAAGTTCAGGGAGAGGAATGGACCAGACATATATATATGAGAGGGAGGCAAACAGAGAGGATAAGATCACCCAGGGTGGCAGAGCAGGAAATTACGCACGAGGACAGGATTAGATCTTTGGGATGCCTCTCTAGACTCCCTAAACTTACCAATGCTCAAACCTCTAATACCCTCTCTTTAAGAAATGTCCCCTGTAAGCAAGGCAACATCTATCAGGCCTTCTTCACAAGCTTTGTGTCCAGTGAGAAAAGAAACCATATTTTAAAAATCAGAGTTTCATTCCCATCTGCAAAGATAGGGTAATGCAAGGCAGAGTGAACATATGAGTGCTCAAGCGTGCCAAGTCAGAGAAATTGGATCAGTCAGGAAAGATTTCTAAAACCTCCTGGTTGAAAAGGCCAGGCACCAATGGGACTTATAAGGAAGAAAAGGAGTGGGAAGAGACATCCCATTTTTAAAAATACAAGTGATAGCAGAGCAATGACAAGCCATTGGTGAGGGTGGAAAACAGACCTTAGCTGGCTGAGCCAGAGGAGCTGCCTCAAAGGGTAACAAAAAAAAAGGTAGAGAGGTTGAAAGAACACTAAGCTGAAAAGTTGCAATCTGACAATCAATAGGAGACAATTGCCACGTTCTGAGCAACACAGTAAGGTGAAACAACAGCTGTGTGTAGGTAGGCTGGGCTGGAGAAGTTTAAAGTCAAAAATAAGTCAGGCCCTGGCTTGTGTGGCTCAGTGGACTGAACGCTGGCCTGCAAACTGATAGGTCACTGGTTCGATTCCCAGTCAGGGCACATACATGGGTTGTGGGCCAGGTCCCCAGTAGGGGAAGTGCAAGAGGTAACCTCGTGCACATCAATGTTTCCCTCCCTCCCTTTCTGCCTTCCTTCCCTTCTCTCTAAAATAAATAAAATCTTTTTTTTTTAATTAGTCAGAAGGCTGTTAATATAATGTGGCCAAGGGTGAAGTCCAAAGGGCAGTTTAGCGGGTCTTTGTGAAGGAATTGATGCCAAAGCATGAAGAGTTAGCTGTAAATCTAAAATCTTAATCTGGAGCTTCAAATGATGGTGGTGCTACAGGCTTTTAAATGCGATGTGTTCAGAAGGGTATCTGTTTGTTCTTTCTGGAAACTAATGAATGAGCAGGTAATACACTCAGAGGTACATTTTCATTAGGCATTGGGAGAGAGGTCATGTGATGATGACTGACTACTCAACTGTAATAATAAATAAGCCTGGACAGAGCAGTCTGACAGCAGAGACAGGAAAGAATCAAATGGACAGCTGAGAGCATGGCTGGCTGTTGCAGGATAGTAGGAAATACCCCTCCTGCGCTACATAGACACATGCTCACATGCCTCATTCCCCCCAAAGTTCTGAAGTAATGGTGTTCCAATTCAGTACTCAGAGAAGCTGAAACAGTGACTACACAATACTTATATACCTAACCTTAAGTAATATCTTGGCCTGTTTCAACCTCTAGTTCTAACATCTAGGTATGAAGCATTTTAAAACAGGGGGAGCACTTAAGGATGGGTGTTCCTGAATCTTCAATATAGTCCATCCAATAAAACTGCATAAACTGCAAGCTCTACAACAGCAGAAATCCATGTTTGTTTACCAATATAGCTCAGCACTTAATACAATACTGGCATACAGCAAGAATACAATAAATATTTGCAAGTGAATGACCAGATGACCTATCCAGGTTCTCGTCCCTTCTTTCTCTCTTCCGTTCTCTAGCACCCCCTCTTATGTGGGGTGCTTTGCTCCTCTCTTTGGGCAATCGCATCCTCCCATCTATGTGGTTAATCCTAATTCTGTTTTCCAGCTCAGTACTTCCCATTCCAGAGTTGCGGGGATTGGTCAGAAAGAAATTCTGATTATTTCTTAAGGAACCCAAGTGATCTGATAGGCCACACAAGACCAGCAATCTGATAACGTGGAACAGTGCTGTCCAGTAGAATTTTCTGCAATGATGGAAGCATTCTAAACCTGCACTAATAATGTAGCCACCAGGTGAGAGTCTGAAATGGAGCTAGCACAATAGAGGAATTGAGTACCTTAGATTTCTTTTAAACTTAAATAGCTAGTTAAACGTGGTTGACGGTTACCATAATGTCCAGCACAGCCCTCAAAACTTGCCCAGCCCTGATCAATCCCAAATCCCTCAGGCTTGAAGTTAAGACCCCTATATTCTAACCCCATAGAGGTTACTTATTTCTCCTCCCACTTCTTTTCATTGGATTAGTCCCACTTACCCATCCTCTCTCCTCCTTTCCCCCAGACTCACACATATACCCCTCAGGTACAATGTAGAGAATCATCTCCCAAATAAATAATTCTTAATATCTCCTGGTATTATTGATTTATACTCTTTCCTCACTCCTAAACACCTAAGTCCTTCATAACTTTCAAGTCCCACCTCCTCCCTGAGGTTTCCACTGAGCTGTCTTCTCTTCTCTACATCTTGTCATTGGGTGTGGCCCATTGACCTTCACAATTCTCTAAAAATTAAATGTGGATATAATTCTACTCTCCAGATGAGAATAAAATCTCCTTGAATACAGACTACATCAATGCCCATCCATTCAGAAAACTCGGAGGAAGGCTCTCTGGAGATCACTGCCCTGGGTTTTTAGGCCTGGTCTTATACTTCTGTACCCCCTAGTGTTCAGTATACATTTATCAAGTACATACTATGTGCTAGGCACTTGCTAAATATCTTACTTATATTATTTCATTTAATCTTCACAACTCCTCTCATTCTGAGGAAGAAAAAACTGAAGGCTTAGAGAAGAGAGGTAATGTGTTCAAGTCACACAGCCAATGTGGACCAGAGCTAGGATTTGAAATAATTTCAAAGAACAGGTTCTCAATCACTGCACCATATACCGGTACCTTTTGTCTTCATTCATTTGCTCATTCTGTCGAAGTTACAGCATGCCCATGCCCTGGTCAGGTGGCTCAGCTCTTTGGAGCATTGTCCCATAGGGGTTCAGTCCCTAGTCAAGGCTCACACCTAGGTTGTAGTTTCAATTCCCAGTAGGGGTGCATACGGGAGGCAAGTGTTCAGTGTTTCTCTCTCCCTTCCTCTCTCTCTAAAATCAATGAATATATCCTGAGGTAAAAATTTAAAAAATAATTACTTCATGCCCACTATGTTCCTTGTGCCATTCTAATGCTAGGAATAAAGACATAATACATTTTATTTGCATTGTATGATACAAGTATAATACCATTTAAGTATAAAACCCTTTTTATACTTAAAAAGCCCTCCAAAGGGTTTTATGGGAGCACAAAGGTAGAGTACCCCACCCAGAGTTGGAGAAAGGAGGTGTCAAGAAAAATTTCCTATAGGAGGTGGGCCTAAAAATGAGTCCTATATATTGAATATAAACCAGATTAATTAGATAAGAGGGAGCAGGCTAATTAGGTAAAAAGCAGAAAGTGGAGAAAGAAATTAGGGAGCAGGTTCCAATCAAAGGGAACGGCAAAGGCAGGTACACAAAGAAACAACACTGTGAATACGAAGAAGCAGTTCAGTGCTGCTGCAATCTAAAGTACGAGGCAAAAAAGAGGTTGGAGATGCAAAAAGGTCCAAATGAGGCAGAGCCCTGGGTGACTGGCTGAGAAGCTCAAATTTTACAAGTCCTGGTGGACTTTGCCATTTAGTAAACAATAAATATTTGCTGAATGGATGAGAGAAAAGATCAGATGAAAGGAGAGCTCTTTAAAGATTATTAAGTAGGACTTTGACGAGTTTTCAAAGATCATTTAGGGGAGGAATTACGTAGTCTGGAGAACAGGTCTGTGGGAAACAGAACTAGAGGCAGGGAAACCAGTTAGAAGCCCATCATGTTTCAGGTAAGAGATGATAAGAGCTAAAGTAGGACAACAGTAGAGACCAAGTAAAGAGCACAGACTTGAGAAACATTTAGGGAGTAAAATGATCGGGATTTAGTGATAAATGTGATAGAATAAGTTCAGGGAAGAGGGACTTCCGGTCAAGACGCAGGTATAGCTAGATACACTGTCTCCTCGCACAACCAAAAGAAGAGCACATTTAAAAACAAAAAATAACCAGAACTGCCAGAAAATCAAACTGTATGGAAGTCTGACAACCAAGGAGTTAAAGAAGAAACATTCATCCAGACTGGTAGGAGGGGCAGAGACCGGCAGCCAGGGCAGAGGGGACGCGTGGCAAAAGCTGCGGCTGGAGGACCGAGGCAAGCAAGGCAGCGGCTGGCGGACCAGGCGGTCCCACATCTGTGTGCCAATAAACCTGGAGAACAACTGGGGAGTGAGAGAGACTGTGCAACCCAAGGTTCCGGCGCAGGAAAAGAAAGACTCAAAATCTCTACCGGCAAAAACCTGTGAGGGTTGTGGCAGCGGGAGAAACTGCCGACCACACAGGAGAGTTCGTTTGAGAGACCCACGGGGTCCTATAAGGTACACGAACCCACCCACCTGGGAATCAGCACCAGAAGGTCCGAATTTGCTTGTGGGTAGCAGGGGAATTGACTGAGAGCCAGCCAAGAGCGGAGCAAACGGCACTGCTCCCTCTCAGGCCCCTCCCCAACACAGAGCGCCACAAGGTAGTGACGTAGTTGACCCACCCTGGCGAACACCTAAGGCTCCGCCCCTCAAACGTAATAGGTGTGCCAAGGCAAAAAAAAAAAAAAAAAAATATATATATATATATATATATATATGGCCCAAAGGAAAGAACAGATCAAAGCTCCAAAAATAGAACTAAGTGATGGATAGCCAACTCAACAAAACACTGGTAATCCGGATGCTCACAGAACTGGTGGAGTATGGTCGCAAATGGAGGAAAAAGTGAAGGCTTTGCAAAGTGAAATAAAGAAAAATATACAGGGAACCAACAGTGAAGGATAGGAAACCGGGACTCAAATCAATGATTTGGAGCAGAAAGAAGAAATAAACATTCAACCAGAACAGAATGAAGAAACGAGAATTCTAAAAAATGAGGAGAGGCTTAGGAACCTCCGGGACAACTTTAAACATTCTAAATCCGAATCACAGGGGTGCCAGAAGGAGAAGAGGAAGAGCAAGACGTTAAAAATTTATTTGAAAAAATAATGAAGAACTTCCCCAATCTGGCAAAGGAAATAGACTTCCAGGAAGTCCAGGAAGCTGAGAGAGTCCCAAGCAAGTTGGACCCAAGGCAGAACACACACACACACACACCAAGGCACATCATTACATTACCCAAGATTAAAGATAAGGAGAGAATCTTAAAAGCAACAAGAGAAAAGGAGAGAGTTACCCACAAAGGAGTTCCCATAAGACTCGCAGCTGATTTCTCAAAAGAAACCTTACAGGCAAGAAGGGGCTGGAAAGAAGTATTCAAAGTCATGAAAGGCAAGGACCTACATTCAAGAATTCTCAATCCAGCAAAGCTGTCATTTAGAATGGAAGGACAGATAAATCACTTCCCCAGATAAAGTAAAGTTAAAGGAGTTCATTATCACCAAGCTCTTATTAAATGAACTAATAAAGGGACTAACCTAAAACAAAGATGATGAAAAATATGAACAGTAAAATGACAACAAACCCCCAACTATCAACAACTGAACCTAAAAAAACAAAAAACAAAAACAAACTAAGCAAACTGCTAGAACAGGAACAGAATCACAGAAATGGAGATCACATGGAGGGTTATCAGCAGGGAGAGGGAAGGGAGAGAATGGGGGAAAGGTACAGGGAATAAAAAGCATAAATGATAGGTTCAAAATAGACAGGGGGAGATTAAGAATACTATAGGAAAGGAAGAAGCCAAAGAACTTATATGTACAACCCATGGACATGAACTAAGTGGGAGAGTGCTGGTGCAGGGTGGTGCAGGGTGGGAGGGAATAAAGGGGAGAAAAACATGGGACAACTGTAATAGCATAATCAATGAAACATATTTTTAAAAAAGGTTCAGGGAAGATACTGAGTTCAGTTTTGGGCCTCTGAATTTGAACTGTTTGTGGGACTTACACACAGAGCCACCCGCAGGGTAGTCAGAGGTGAGGGTGAAACTCAGAAAAGGGGTCTAAGATGACAATTTCTATTTGAGAGCATGTAGGGGCTTCAAACCAAGCCAGGAGATGTGCTCACTTAGTGTGTACAGAATGAAGAGAACAGTGGGCCAAAGTCACAAGCATCGGAAACATCCAGCATTTTATGAGAGAATAAAGACTAACCACAGGAGAAATGACTGGTGTAAGAGGAACATGGAGAAACAGCTAAAATATAAGATCCTTAAGGAAAGGTACTTTGTCTTACTTATCTCTATTACAATAAATGTTCACTGAACAAATCAGCTGAGTGTATTACCCTGGAAAGCAAAGAAGAAGGAAGTGAGAGGCATCAAGGTTTCAAAAGTAGCAAAGGGCCCTGGCTGATGTGGCTCAGTGGGTTGAGCAACAGCCTGCAAACCAAAGGGTCACCGGTTCAATTCCCAGTCTAGAGCACATGCCTGGATTGCCAGCCAGGTCCCCAGTAGGGGGCGCACAAGGGGCAACCACACATGGATATTTCTTTCCCTCTCTCCCTTCTCCTCTGTCTAAAAATAAATAAATAAAATCTTAAAAAAAAAAAAAAGGCAGTAAAGGGATCCAGTAATGATTTTAAAATGTCTATCTGGTTTGAAAATCTATCACTGGTTACCCAGTAAAATTTCATGGGAATAATAGGTCTGAAAGCTAGACTGCAAAAGGGAATGGAAAGTGAATAAACGTAGAATTTAGAATACACTTTAAAACAGTTTGGGTAAGAAAGGGAAAAGAGATACTGGATGGCAGCTAACAGAAAATGATCACGAAGAACTTTCTCTTTTTTTTTCTGGCTTACAGGGTGGGAGTAGGGGTGAATGATGGCCAGGAATCTGAGAAATCTGACCTTATTTACACATGACTGGGACAGGAGCAGAAAAGACAAATGAAAACAAAGTCTCATAGATGAGAGTACAAAACAAAGGTCAGAAACACAGATAGAGATTTGCTTTGATCAGAGGATACAGCTTATGTTACGGTAAAGGTGGGTATAAACCTAGATGACTTCATTAATGGGAAAGAAAAGACAGAAATTTGGAGAAAACCACATCTGATGACCTCAATTTTCTCCATTGAATAGTAGATAATAACAAAGTGAGGTGTATGGGAGCTTAATGAACAATTGAATAGTCAATATAGAATAGTGGATAACGTCCAGGGCTCTGAAGTCCAAATGCTTGTGTTCAAATTGTGCCTCCACCACCTACTCGCTGTGTGACTTGAGGCCAGTTATTCAACCTAAGCCTTTACTTCAGCTAGAAAACAATATTAATAACTGCTCTACACTACAAGGGCTAAATAAGTATGTAAAGATCTGGCAAAATGTATGTAAGTGTCTAGCAAAAAGTACGCATTCCAAACTCTTACCACTCGTTAATAGTAAAGGTAGGATAAAAGCAGGAGGTAAAGACCATCTCACAGCAAGCTGTGCAACTAAGGTGAAAAGGTACAAACCCGGATTGTCTCCCCATAGGAACAGTCCTTTCCCAAGTGTTCTAACGATCCCCAACATAAGTCAAATTCCCAAAAGGCTGCAAACCTGGGCCACATTAATTCCAATATATCCTGTTTTGTTGAACCGCTAGCACTGGTCTGCGTGAGAACAGGATTACTTCTTCGGGCCTTCCTATAACGCCTGTTGAGTACACTATGAAGGGCCCTCAAGTTCCTTCCATGCAGCGTTTCTCAAAGAAACAATATCCTTCCTGACAAGCTGAGCAGCCTCCATGGGTTGGACAGTACCCACTCTGATCTTTTCTCTGCTTGTGTCGCGACCAAGCTAGGTACTAGTGCCGGGGTCACAGGTGAAAGAACGCCAAGTGCGGCGGAGACCAACGGGGGCGCCGCCAAAACACGGCCCAAAGGAGCGGGGGGAAAGTGGGTAGCCGAAAGCCCTGGAGCCCCAGGACAGAGCAACGCCTGCCGGGGAAAAAAATCCGTGAGAGCGTTATTCAAGGAACGTCCCTCACAGGCCGAAGCGAACCCGGCATAAGGCCCACGACCACAATCCCAGCACATCCAGCACCGGAGGTATGCCCGAACTGCCTTACCTCGAGACAGCCGAGATAGGCAACTTCACGTTATGCCTCCGCGCCGCACCACTTCCGGCGCTGGGGAGTGACGTCACGAAACCGGTGAGCAACCATACGCATCAGCAAGGCTTGTCATAAGATTGGCGGAGTGTCTCGCCCAATGTCCGGATCGTAAGCGCTCGCCCCAATTAGTCTCTCAGTAGGACATGGCTCAGTGTGGTTCCTGAGAGTTATCTCAGCATCTGTCCCCCCGAGGGCCGCTCCCCTGTCACTGCCTCTGAGTCTTGAGTTGGGAGAGACTTGGGACAGCTATCCCCTTTGTGGGAAGCTGTTCTCCCTGTGGCCATTTCTAGGCAGCCGTGCAGCGTCCTGACACTCCCCTGGTAAGGAGAAACTCACTGCCTTTATTAAGGCCCGGTTTTCCACTGTAGACAGTACTTTTGTGGCACTGTTTTCCTCCCCCTTTCAAAACCACAGTCTGCTCTCTCCTTTTTCAGGGAAGAAAGGACTGGAGAGACTAGAGGCAAGGAAACTTTTTTTTTTTTGTAATGTCCACTAACTGAACTGGTTGAGGGGCAAACAAGGAAAAGAGAAGCTAGATGCTGGGATGAGCTGTGTTTCCAGATTTTTATAGCAATCCCAGGATGTTCCCTAAGAGTCATGTATTGCAATTACTAGAAGGCATTTTAGTAGATGGAGAAACTCCTATCTCATGGGTGAAGGCACACTTCAAAATTTTTCTTAAACTCAACAGAAACTCATCCTTAAGGAGTCACATTTCTTGATCAAAATGGAATATTGTTTCCTTCCACAGAAAAGTAAACTCAGTGTTACGGAGATATCAGAGCTATCAAAACAGAGGGTGAGAGGATCTTCCAGGAAACACGGAAGAGAGACTTGTCCATTAGCCAAGAAATGCAAGTTTATATCAGGGTCACACCAGGAAGTAGGGAAGCACAGGAAGCATCCCAGCAGCCACACAGGCCGCATGGCAGTGTAATGTGCTTCATACTGCTCGAGATAAAGAGGCCTCTCTGGGGACTTCACTAGTTTTGTCGTTCCATCAGAATTAAGGTTCTTTTAACTTCTCCTTCTACCTGCCTTCCTGTGTCTTGCATTCAAAAATTATTCTAATTAGATTATTCACCATATATTATGCAAAATTAGGCAGAGTTTCCATGCCCAATCTATTAGGTCTAGCCCTTTGTCTACACACAGGGATGCCTGGCCTGCGGCCCATGGGCTGCATGTGGCCCAGGATGGCTATGAATGCGGCCCAACACAAAATCGTAAATTTACTTAAAATTTTTACTTTTTTTTGCTCGCTAGTTTTCATTAGTGTGTGTATTCAGTGTGTGGCCCAAGACAGCTCTTCTTCCAGTGTGGCCCAAAGATGCCAAAAGGTTGGACACCCCTGGCACAGCATACTACTGGCCAGAGAAGCAGGGGCACATGGCATAGTGCATGGCCAAGGGCATGGCAGACACTTTAGACTTTCACAGACTCCAGAACCAGAGATTTATCACAAACAGCAGAGGAGTCTGCAGTATTACCTAATGTGGCAGCCCTCAAACTGTAATCACTGGATCTGTAGCAGCAGCCTCACAACACCTGGGAACTTGTTAGGAATGCAAATTATTGGGCTTCACCCCCACCTTACTGATTCAGAAATCTGGGGGTGGATCCCAGCAACCTTTTTTAAGCCCACCTGGTTATCCTGATGCATGCTTAAGTTTGAGATTCACTGATGGAAGACAACAGCTTCAGACTGTACACCATGATAAGCTTGTTTTGTTGACCGACTCAAGCCTTTTGGCGGGGAGGTGTTATTTCTCTTGGAATCCTTGTTGAAGATCATCTGACTATATGTAAGGGTTTATTTCTGGGCTCTTTGTTCTATTACATTGCTCATTGTGTCTGTCTTTATGACAGAACCACCCTGATTTGATTACTGTAGCTTTGTAATAACTTTTGAAATCAAGAAGGATGAGACCTCCCACTTTGCCCTTTTTCAAGATAGTTTTGGCTCTTCGGTTCAGGAAAGTTTAATTTTTTTATTCCAACAGTTTAAAATTAGAAGTTCTCTCATGAAAATTAGGATTCTTGGTCTCTTGGGGAAAAATCAATCACTTCAGCAAATTCTGGTGACAAATAGCTGGAATCGTTAGTGGTTGCTATGTGCTCTCTAGTTTGCTACTATCTCCACCCACTCATTTATATAACCTGCCTGGCTCCCTTCAGGCCCCTCTTTTCTTTGAACTTTGAGACTTCTGGTCTAGAGGAAGGGCAGTTGGAGCCAGAGTACCAACCTGGGGAGGCTGCAGTGGTCTGGTCCACAGATTTACTCTGAAGCAAAAGTACAGAGTTCTGGGAAAGAATACAGCTGGGAAACTTTATTTTGCTTTTAGTTTTGTTTGAGGGGGGCATACCGTGGGAGGGGGGGCATTGAGAGTGGGGTTGGTAAAGACTGACCTGAGGAAAGGAAAATAAACCAAGTCCAGAAAGATGAAAAGGAAACAAAGTGAAGACTTAGTGGAAGAATATCTCAGGTCTATGATCTAGGCTGAGGAGAGGGCAGGTACAAAACCTCTACAGCAGGGCCTTTAACAGTCTTTCAGTTGGTCAGAAAAGTTGGAGCTGAAGAGTACATAATGAAAGGAAAATGGTGAGATCTGAGCAAGGGTCAGATAGTAAACCACTTTGAAATTGTATGTGGGTTTATGCTACATTCAATGAAAAATCCCTGAAGAGTTAGCCAAGGTACACATTATTCAATTTTCCTCTTATGAAGATAACTGTGGCTCAGTGAGAAAGAAGGCATTGGGGGAGGGCAAGAACAGAACAGTGGTTGAGATGATCCTTGCTTCTGTCTTCTTGGTCATCTATATGTGTGACCTGAACACCAGGATAAAGATTATCAACTGGGCCCTGACTGGTGTGGCTCAGCAGGTTGAGAATCAACCCACAGACTGACTGGTTACCAGTTCGAATCCCAGTCAGGCACATGCCTGGGTTGTGGGTTTGGTCCCTGGTTGAGACATGTATGAGAGGCAGCTGATCTATGTTTCTCTCCCACATCAATGTTCCTCTCCCTCTCTTTCTCCCTCCCTTACCCTTGCTGTAAAAATAAAAGAAATAAAAGAAAAAGATCATCAACTGGCCTTGGAGTGATTTCTTCCAAACCCTCATAGGGGCCATCCTGTCTGATCATCTCCATTATTGTCCTCTTGAAAGAGGAAACCACTCCAAAATCACCACAGGGGTGATGGGCCTAATCACTGCATACCTCCTTGGTTTTCATGCCTATGTCACCTTCCCCTTGAGGCAGCAAAGAGATACAGCAGCCCCTACTGAACCTGCAGATGGCCCAGTGTAGGGGAACTCCCTTTATTTCTCTCTGCAGCCTGCAAATAACACTTCTATCAAATGACTCCTCCCTACCCTTACAAACACTCCCAGCCAACTGCCAGCCCCCTATTGAGATAAAAGTGCCTTTATCCGGATAATTTGTCTTCCAGCCTGCCAACCAACCCTCCTAGGTATGGCCTCCTTTATGCGTGTGCCTAGGTCCCCCTTCTTAAGTACCCAAAGGCACACACCAGCTCTGCCTGGACTACGCCCACACCTAAGCCACAGAATGCGAGAGAAGGGTGCCTCAGATTTAAGGCTCCAGGCCCCAGGTTGTAACCCGCTCCAATAACCTCAGCATGGGGGTGGTTCTGTGGAGGGATAAATATAAATATAAATTAATAAACAGATTGTTAGACTATATAATAATGGATAAATTAATCCTTTGATTAAACAAAAGAAAATGTAGATTTAGCTTTCTCTGATAGTCTATTACTTTACTAAAACCTATCCATTCTCACCTCAGAATTTCCACTCTTGTATAGTCCCCTCCCACACTGACTCTGGACTGGGCCAAGAGACTGGCCTTGGCCAAGGGGACATTAACAAGCATGATGTGACCAGAGCCTTAATAGGTATTTGCCCATTTTGGCTGTCTCCTTGGGGCGATCCTCTTCAGAACCTGGCTGCAATGCTGTGAGAAGCCCAACTGAGCCATATGAAGAGATCATGTGAAGGAGAACCAGGGTCCTGGCCAACATCCCCAGCTGAGCTCCCAGCCAACCGACAGCATGTGAGTGATCCAGCTTGGAAGGGTCTCAGGCCCTGGCCAGCCACCCCAGCAATCACCACACAGAACAAAGGTGAGCTACTCCTGCTACGCTTTGCCCTAACTGCAGAAGTTTGAGCAAATAAGTCATTGTTGTTACTTTGAGCCACCAATTCTGGGGGCAGTCTGTCACAGGGCATTAGATAACCAGAACACTCTTTTCTTTTCTTTTCTTTTTCTTTTTTTTAGGGCACTGTATGCTGGAATTCTTAACACTGAAATGTCTGAACTTTGGGCCAACGGTCAAGTTCCCTAATAAGAGAGCTGACTTATATACTTGTGTAATTGTTTAATGTCTGTACCCCCATTTACCTGTAAGGTCCATAAGGGAGAGGTTTATATCTGCCGTGGTCACCATTACTACATTTACCTAGAAAAGATCCCAGCACACAGCAGACACTCAATATTTTAGTAAATCAACACTATGTCAACTTACTAGCTATATTAGTCCCTTTGTTTGAATAGGATAGTAATTCTTATGACCATTATTATTAGCAAACACTTACCTAATGTTTACAACATGTAGATACTGTTCTAACCACTTCACATGTATTACCTCATTTAGTCTTCATCATAACCATATGGACTAAGCACTGTTGTTATCCCTTTTTACAGATGAGGAAACGGAGGTACAGAAAGGATAAGTAACTTGCTTGTTGCAGAGCCAGGACTTAAACCCAGGGAGTCAGTTTCCAGAATCCATATTCCTTTTTTTAATCATATTATTACTATTTTATTATTAAGGAATCCATTTCTACAGCTGTCATGGACCCTAGGCTAGGTTAACAGTGACAAGTTCTATAGGTAACTACACCTCACAGTGAATTTTCTGCTTATAATCACTGTCTTTTTTTCTCTACTTCAACTGAAAACCAAATTCATGAAACCTCAACCTTCACACTCCTGTTCCTGAAAGATGCCAAAGACAACTATGCAGGAGGCTTTTTCAGGGAAGATGACCCTGTCTTCCTAGAGGACAAACCATCTCCTGGTTGTCTTATGAGGCAAAGAGCAACTCCAAGCCCTGGCCAGGTTGGGACCTGTGCAGGCCTCCATCAAAACCCATATTCTTTAATATGTATATATAAAGATTTCATTTATTTATTTTTAAAGAGACCAGGAGGGAGAAATAGAGGGAGAGAAACACTGATGTGTGAGAGATACATCAACTGGTTGCCTCTCCCAAGCCCCTAGCCAGGGACCAGGCCCGCAACCCAGGCATGTGCCCTGACTGGGAATAGAACAGGAAACCAACCCCGCCCCCTGATTCGCAGGCTGGTGCTCAATCCACTGAGCCACACAAGCCAGGGGAAAAACCTGTATTCTTAACCACTATACTCCCTCTCCCATTTTCCTGTACTAGCTCTGGCAGTGCCATTGCTGTCGAAGTGTGAACAAGGTAAAGTTACACACCAGAAGATGAGCATCTTCATCTCGATGCAGACATCATTGTGACTATGCAAGGAGAAAGGTGCACAAAGGGACCAAGTCCTTGCTCTGAAATACCTTTACGATGTCAGTGACAACCGAAAGAACAGTCAGAACTGAGAGGTGATGACACCCACCAGGAAGAGAGACCCTTATACCAAGCCCTATCCACAAGCTTCTAACTCTGCCAGCTAAAATGACTAAGCCCTAACATGTAAGCTCCACTCACCCCAGTTCCCCTGCAAGACTGTAGAGAACCCTGAGTCAATAGCTGCTAGCTCAGCACTGAGTATCTTTTAATGCCAGTGCTACTATGACCTGTGACTGGGTCTTCCTATTGCACAGCACAGACATCCATGGCAAAAGGCCCACTGTAGCACCCTGACCAACCCTGCCTCTGCTGTGAAGGACAGCTTGGATGTGGGAGTCTGGCCCTAAACCAACAGTACTCTCACGGCGACGTGCACACTGGCCTCCCAGTTTGATGAGTCTATACTGTGCTTTCTTGACTCAATACCCCGACCACCACCACCAAGTGTATGCACACTCATACAAATTACCCTGGTCTCACTCCCATATTTGGAGAAGACATGAGAAATTTAATATTAAAATACTGAAACGCCGTGGCTGGTGTAGCTCGGTGGATTGAGCGTCAGCCTGCGAACCAAAGGGTCGCCAGTTCGATTCCCCAGTCAGGGCACATGCCTGGGTTGTGGACCAGCTCCCCAGTAAGGGGTGCGTGAGAAGCAACCACACACTGATGTTTTTCTCCCTCTCTTTCTCCTTCCCTGCCTCTCTGCCTAAAAATAAAATGAATAAAATCTTTTTAATTAAAAAAATAAAATTTAATTTAAAAAAATATTGAAATGGTGGTTTAACCCAACAGTAGAAGAAATATTTCATAACTATATTGCTTGATAGCTACAAAAGGAGTGCAGAGGTGCGGAACAGGATGTTAGGTCTTGGTAATCAGGGGGACCTTTCTAGAGGGAGTCTTTGAACTGCTCTTCTCCAATTGACATTCACTCAAAAAATACTTCTTGACACCTGCTATATGCCAATAACTGTAGTAGGTGCAGGAGATAAAAACATTGTGGAGCCATGATCACTGAGACAATGCTCCACCTCAAAAATATTGCTTTAACCTATGGAATTGCTTTCTGGTGTGTTGCCATCAGGTTGTAAGAGGCATCCTTTTGAAATGGCCACCCTGTCAGGAATGCTGTCAAGGACACTGCTGCTCATATAACACAATGTTCTCTTTATGAGCATCTCTGGGAGACAATCCAATCTGATCTCAGTTCTGGGAATAGTTTACCTCTCCGGAGTAACAGATTTGTTTATCTATGGATATCATGAATTGTGGGACCAATGAGGCTGTCGGATTTAGAGACAAATTCATGGCCTAGCTGCAGCAATTGTGAAGGTCATTCCTATACTCATTTTTAGCTTTGTCCCTGGCTCCATTTCTTCATTTTCTGCCCTTTTAATTTATGGCATCTTGGATTGTGCGTGCGTGTGTATGTGTGATTTTTGTTTTGGGGTTTTTTCATATATCTTTGGAAATGGCTATGAAACCTTTCTAGCAGAAGATATCACCATCAATGTTTATAATGTATATACATATGCATATTTACATACATGCTATAACAGAGATGTGTCCACAGAATGATGTGAGCACACTAGAGGGTTTTTAAATCAGTCAACTGCATTAGAGGAGACCTTGCATAAGGGTCACTGCTTGAGTTGAGTTTTTCTTTTGTTCTTTGTTTATTGAGGATGTTTTAGAGTTTATTCACAATGTAGGAACTGTTAAACAAAATTAAGTTACCAAGTACAAGAAGATGCTAAAATAATCTTGCAGAGTAGATTTTTATGTGGTTTATGGAACACCACAGAAATTCTTTACAACAAATTGAGGCTACTGCCACACGAGTTTCCTTTATCGATGTTATTTCTGACAAAAAGATCACGGAGCAGAGCAATTCATATCTACACCAGAATTGGTATTCAGAAAGAAAATTCAGATGAAATATCAAATTTAAGTTAGAAGATATCTGATAGCAAAGTAAGGTAAAGAATTAAAATAATTATCTAGAAAATATTGATATACAAGGTCTATTCAGAAGATATCCAGCCATGTAATATGAAAAATAGTGACAGTTATTGAAGAAGATACAAGATAGAAGAAACATTGTACATAGGACAATGATGCCTCAGTCCCCTTCAAAGTAGGCACCTTGGGACCTCACACAGTTCTCCCAATCACCATCAGCTGCCCTGTTGTATTTTCCTGAATCTCATCATTGGTCTGAAATCTCTTTCAAAGGTGATTTTAGTTTTGGGAAAAGCCGGAAGTCGCAGGGTGCCAAATCTGGGCTGTAGGGGCACCATAGTCACCTGGGTGATTTGATGTTTCACCAAAAAGCTCTGCACAAGACATGATGCATGAGTGGGCACACTGTCATAATGAAGCTGTCAATCACCAGTTGCCCACAGCTGTGATATTCTGTACCATACAAATAGTTTCCACAGAAGGATGTTCAAGCTTAACACAAAATTTGATGCAGAGCCGTTGCTCTACTCACTCAGTTATTTGAATGTGATGGCCACACAGTACACACAGTACACATGGGTCACACAGTGGCATCTACCACCCCCAATGACTAGCACAGTGATGTCGTCATTGTTCACACATGTGCATTCCAGTCCACTCTCCCTGGCTGCCGAGTCACATCGATGTCGTGCAAACCGTTCTCTTGTTATATTAACAATGGCTAAACTTCTTCCAGACAGACCTCGTATATACACAGAACATTATCAACTGGGTTATTCAAATAAATTAAAACAAACATAACTTAGATATTTAAATTATCTAGATCAAGAATCTCGGATTTGGCAATGGCTGGTGTGGCTCAGTGGATTGAACGCCAGCCTGTGAACCAAAAGGTCACCACTTCGATTCCCAGTCAGGGCACATGCCTGGGTTGTGGGCCAGGTCCCCAGTGGGGGCACATGCAAGAGGTGGACACACACTGATGTTTCTCTCCCTCTCTTTCTCCCTCCCTTCCCCCTCTCTAAAAATAAATAAATAAAATCTTTTTTTTTTTTTAAGTGTCTCAGGTTTGGGAGGAATATTAAAAATCATTTAGTTCAACTTCCAGCCAAGCTGGAGGCATAGGTAGATACATTTTGCCTCCTCACACAACCAAAAGAAGGACAACAACAAATTTATAAACAAGAAACAACCAGAACTGCCAGAAAATTGAACTGTATGGAAGTCTGATAACCAAGAAGTTAAAGAAACATTCATCCAGACTGGTAGGAGGGGTGGAGACGGGCAGCCAGAGTGGAGAGGACACGCGGCAAGGTGGCAACTAGAGGCAGGCAGTCCCACATTTGCATGCAGATAAACCATGTGGAGCAACTGGGGAGCGAGACAGATGGCACAACCCAGGGTTCCAGCACGGGAAAAGAAAGCCTCCAAACCTTTGGCTGTAAAAACCTGTGGGGTTGCAGCGGCAAGAGAGACTCCCAGCCACACATGACAGTTAGTTGGAGAGACCCACAGGGTCCTAGAACATACACAAACCCACCCACCCAGGAAGCAGCACCGGAAGGGCCCAATTTGCTTGTGGGTAGCAGGGGAAGTGATGAAAGCCAGCAGAGAGCCAAGCAAGCAGCATTGTTCCCTCTCTGATCCCTCCCCCACATACAGCACCACAACAAAGTGAATGGGTCGCCCCACCTTGGTGAATACCAAAGGTTCTGCCCCTTACAATGTAACAGGAGTGCTAACACAAAGAAATATGGCCCAAATGAAAGAACAGATCAAAACTCCAGAAGAAATACAACTAAGTGATGAAGAGATAACCAACCTATCAGATGCAGAGTTCGAAACCCTGGTAGTCAAGACGCTCACGTAAATGGTTGAGTATGCTCAAAATAGAGGAAAAAGTGAAGGTGCTATGCAAAGTGAAATAAATAAAAATACACAGGGATTCAACAGTGAAGGGAAGGAAACCAGGTCTCAAATCAACAATTTGGAGCAGAAAGAAGAAATAAACATTCAACCAGAACAGAATGAAGAAACGAGAATTTTAAAAAATGAGGAGAGGCTTAGGAACCTCCGGGACAACTTAAAACATTTCAATAACCAAATCAAAGGGGTGCCGGAAGAAGAAGAGGAAGAGCAAGATGTTGAAAACTTATTTAAAAAAATAATGAAGGAGAGCTTCCCCAATCTGGCAAAGGAAATAGACTTCCAGGAAGTCCAGGAAGCTCAGACAGTCCCAAACAAGTTGGATCCAAGGAAGCACACACACACACCAAGGCACATCATTACATTACCCAAGATTAAAGATAAGGAAAGAATCTTAAAAGTAGCAAGAGAAAAGGAGAGAGTTACCCACAAAGGAGTTCCCATAAGACTCGCAGCTGATTTCTCAAAAGAAACCTTACAGGCAAGAAGGGGCTGGAAAGAAGTATTCAAAGTCATGAAAGGCAAGGACCTACATCCAAGAATACTCTATTCAGCAAAGCCATCATTTAGAATGGAAGGGCAGATAAAGTGCTTCCCAGATAAGGTAAAGTTAAAGGAGTTCGTCATCACCAAATCCTTCTTATATGAAATATTAAAGGGACTTA